>CM075943.1:44694417-44755550 GCA_038030265.1 Corythucha ciliata | reverse complement strand
CCGGATTGACCTTAAATGTAATAAATTCTTGCCAGCAAATTACACGTTGTTTGTACTTTTTCCTACCTTCAACACCCTTTTTTGCGAAATTTGTCGCCAGCAACTGTCGACGACATTTCTGTTCGAGTACGCCTTGATCCTCTTGTTCCCAATTGGCTGCTTCATACTTTCGAGATTAAAGTTTGTTTATCCACGACTTCAAGCTCACTTGTTCGAATTCCGATTCCGGCTGACTCGGCGAGCAGAAATGAACAATAATTGATTCCTACTAGGCTTCTCGCGCAGGTAGTCGGAATCGGAACCCGCGTGTACTCTGGACGTACCCTATAAAAAAAAATCCAAGTACACCCGCGGGCGACGGAATTCAGTTTACAAACCCTGAAAACTTTGAGGGAATTGCTGTTCAGAACATGACACCTGCTGACACATCATACAATTTGCCCGAAGTAGTGTCGTGGAGTAAACGTGTATCGAGGAAAAAGGCTCGTGCCTCAAAAGTTTGTTATCAACGTCCAAAGATATTGTTCGAAAACAATTTAACACTCGCATTACCAAGAAAAAGAACCCCCTACTATTACCGACTTAGCCATTTTGGCTATATCGTATTTGTGCTGTGTTTGGAGTACTCTTTTGGTGTTTAAAGTGCAGTAAGTGTATGGAATGCAGATATTGAATACTTCTTTTGCTTCTAAGTTCTCACAAGGGAAAATTTGTGAAAAATAAGGTGGGGGGGGGGAAGTTTCTGACTGCTTACTTTTTCGTTCTCTCAGCCCTTTCTTTTCTCTTAGGCCATTTCCTGGAGTATTTCCAGCATTGCTGTGAGAATCTTGAGGATAAAGTTCATAAATAGCTCAGATTCTAAGTATTTTCCGCAAAAAATGGTGGTTTATTAAAAAATTAAAGGAAAGAAACAATAAAAATAAAATTTTCATCAGTTTAATTTTCGACGCACGAGTTGCATAAATAGGAGTGCTTTATTTCACTCGTACACTTTTTGCACACTCTTTTTTGGCATTTATAGCACTGTCCCGTGCTGTGGTTGTTTTTACAGTGTTTCCTCAGCTGGCAAAACTCCCGTTTTTTGTGCATTGGTGAATTGGCCTCAGTGAAATTGGTATTCGGGACGTATGGAATAGATACTGTTTGCCTTTGAAGTCGTTGAGCAGCAGTCAGTTCTTCAGCCAGCCTTTGCAGATATTTTTTTCTCGATATATCCAGTCCGGTGACTTGTTTAAATACGACGTATGCATTGATTCCGCAAAGATCGAGAGTATTGAAGAAGGAATGAACTGGCCATCTCCGTGATGCAGCTTTCACAGAATATTTTCTGGCCATTGCATCCACGATATCAACGCCATATTTCGTGTGGTTGTAGAAGTCGACCGTTTCGGGTGTTTTCTTCTCATTGCTTTTGATAGAAATATTAGGATGCATCGTCCTCAATATCAGGACATTTTTTTTCTTTTTACCCTGATAGACTGTTAGGGTAGCGTTATCAGCCTTGTAAAGCTTGCAGTCATACAGCTGGGTTTTTGACGTCTTTATGTCTCCAGGTATTTCCCTGCGAGCCTTATTTACTGTGCCGACAATGCTGGTCTTTTTTTCCTTCAACCTCCTAGCCAAGCTTATGGAAGTGAAAAAATTGTCGGTTGTGACGTTTCGACCTTTTAGCAAATAAGGCTCGAGAAGCTTCATCACGACGAATTCGGAGAGACGTTCGTCAGAAGCTCGACTTTCGTCTTTGCCCAAGTAAGGGAACCCGTTGATAACGTACTTTGAGTCGACATCGACTGCTAGCCAATACTTCTGCCCGTATTTGTCAGGCTTTGAAGCTATATACTGCGTAAACGGACACCGTGCTTTGGACGGGAACAATGAGGAAGTTGCATGGGTCGGAATTTGCTGATAAATTTATTTTCCCCCGTTTATTTACACTAAAAAAGAAATTATGATGTGATCCGTTCCTCAAAAAATCGCTTGCTGACATTTTAAGAAATATTGCAAGTTTTAGGCCCCCCTTGACTCTCCCCCTTTCCTGTTATGACGTAATTTAGTCTTTTGCTTCAATGCGGGCATTCACTGATTTCCCTACATGTATGTTATTGTTGCTGATCCTTGGTTTTTTTATTTGTTTATGAATAATGTTGGGTGACAGCCTGACAGCTCATTTCAATTTCATATACGAGAATAGTCCAGATATTTGAGAAATACTGCAGTTTCCAGTTTACCCTCGTTGTCGAAGGAACCGCAATACGCCGAATACAATGTTTGTGAATTTACCTAAAGAAAACACACGAAGAACAGAGTCGATTCGAATCATCCGAGGAGACGTACTGAAATTCTGAAACCGTTGATAATACCCAGAAAAAATGTGTGTGTGTGCAGCAAGATCATTTTGCCGTGAGTGAAAGTGGAACCAGAGAGTTTGAAATGACCCGATTTGTATATTACACCAAAAATATAATACCAACTCATAAATTATTTATTAATGAACTTGAAAATAGAACGCTTCCAAGATATAAGGCCACAATATCATGTATGAACGACTTGTCTCAAAGAATCTAAAAGTACCTAGTAATTGTGTCTAAAACTTTTTTTTCGAGTGGTCAGCTTCTTTTCGTCGCCGGCCTGTCGAACACACGACGACCCAAAATCGGGCTTAACTAGGCCCCATCTTGAGTATTAGAAGGGGCAGCCTCAGGAATATTGGCCGCTGTGATCCCCCCATGGATGGCGAAGCTAGTACCTCACACTTTTGAACTTTGCCCTTTGGAGAGGCGGCTGGCTTGCTTGCACAGGACCGGGCTTTTTTTTAGGGGATGAATTCAACGAAACCATCGCGATGGTTGCCTGGCAACTCACTAACATAAGAAAACCTCATGATTTAAAAAATTCAGTTTTTTGTGAGAGAGATAGAGAATGCATTAGACAAGGACAAAAAAGACTAAATTACGTCATACCATTTTTTGGCGGGAAGTCAAATATTGCTATTTTAAATAATTAAAAAAAATAGTTATAATTGAATTCAATTGTTAAAATTCGTATCCATCAAAAGGTAATGGTGTGACCTACCAGAAATTTTTTTTTTTGGAAAATGTGCAACTTCCTCATTGTTCGTCAATTGTGATATTGGCTCCAGGTCTATAAGCGGCAATAGAATTCTCGACGAACCGGTCCCAAACTGACGAAAATAAAGCAAACTTATCAGCCTTCAGGCGCTCTCTGCGAGAGGATTTCACGTCGAATCGGATAAAGCGAGATATTTCGAGAAATCTACAACGCGACATTGTTTCTCCGCAAATGGGAAGCCCGCAAGAATTGGCCCAAAGTTCAACCACCGACAAATTACTTCTCCCCGACACACCGCGAGCATATAACAGACCGATGTAACTTTCGAGTTCCACTATTTCGAGCGTCCACGAGTCATTACCAGTCACTCTCCGCGCTTCGACCTCAGTACATTTCTTTATGTAAGATAAAACTGTATTGTCCATGAAAAGACGCCATGCACTCAAGACGCTATCTTCACTTATATTCCTTTTGGCGTACGATGTTGGCCCAGGAATTTCGCGTAGAACGTTTTGCGAATCACGCCTACCTTGGTCTGAAGGACCACTGAGGTCAATAAGTTGCCACTTCGTTCCGTCGGGAGCGACAAGAACATTTTCGTTATTTTGAGAGCCCTGGGTTTGGGGCTGTGAAGTCTCGGCAAGTGCTGGAGCTGGAGATCCTTTTTTGGCCTTTTTCCCAGACGAAATGGCTTTTTTGACATTTTTTTTGTTCTTAGGCTCTGCAGTGTTGGCCTCGCCTGAAAATTTTAGAGAAAAGGGTCTCAATATAAGGGCTCAAGTTATTGTGCAGAGGTCATCTCCAATCCAACCTGATGCACTAGGGCCTGAAGCTACAAAATCTTGCGATATTTGCCTTGAAGTTCCACTATTTTGGCTCGTTTCTATAGCCGACAGCTTAGCTCTTTTTGGCTCAATATCTTCATGTTTTGAAAAAATAAACCCTGGATATCAAAAAAATAAACGTCGAAAAAAATGGGGCTCAACTTACTTGAAGAGTCATCATCGCTTGAACTCGTATTATTCTTTGCATTTTCAAGCGGGTCCCACTCAGAATCTTCACCTTCGCTGTATTCACTGCACTCAGACTCATCATCGGGTATGTTTGTGAGAAGTGCAACGATTTCTTCTTCAGTAAACGCGCGACGACGAGAACTCATGGTTGATATACGAAACTGCCCTCTCGATTGGAATGAACACAGCCTGCTTTTTTCCACACTCTCCCTCTAAGCACACCCTTGTTCACTCACTGCAAGCTAGAAAGCAAGAAGCTGCCCAAGAGCGAGAGAAAAAACCGTGAAGTGCAGGAGCAGGCCTGCACGGGCTGACAAGCATCATCGTGATTCAGTCCCCCGCCCACCCCAGTCCCTACGAACAACCAAGCCCGCCCACCGCTGTTACAAATTCACTCGGTGTAGTGCAGGAAATAATTATTTCAACTCTAAATCCATGTGAAAAAGAAATTCTTGAAGCCTGGAGTACCACAACACATTTGAGTAAACGATAGCCAAAATGGCTATCCGGTACTTTTAGGTAAATCATGAAATAACTTTCGAAATAATTTTGAAAAATGGTCGAGCATCCGTTAATCATCTTCAATGTAAATATAATGAAAAGTCACGGAAGGATAATTGGTTAAAATCAATAGCATCGAAATAGCAAGAAAAATAAAATTGAAAATAGCCAAAATGGCTAACTCGGTAATTCTAGTGTTAAGGTGACTGCGGCTGCTCAAATAGTAAAAAGCCCACCTCACACTTCTCACTGCTACCTACGAGTAGAACGCAAAAGTATCGCAAACTCTTCTAGGGATATGCATATGTGTAGCACAAGTCAAATTCCCGAATGGTCAAAAACATAGCGCCGGGGAGGGGGGGGGAAGTATGTTGTCGAAGATGTTATTTATTTTTCACTACTAATGATAACGATGCTCCCGCAGTAGCATGAAGATGTTTCGTAGGCGGACATTTTTTCGAAAAAAGCATTATCAATTGGTCGGACATGACAGTTTCGGTTCCTGGCAAACCTATCATTCTTGTTCCTCTTCATGAATGTAATCATTGGATATTGCTTGTGCTTGACTTTGGTAATAAAATGCTATATTATTTGGATTCCCTGAAGAGGAGTAAAGCCTTCTTGAAAAAACAAGCTGTGAAGTACAGAGCTGCCTAGCCGCTAATGGAGAAAACAGTGACCCCTTGAAAGTTGATGAAATGCTGGCCCTGAAATACAGTCATCGTGACTGCGTCAAGCAAAGCGACTCAACCAACTGTGGCATTTTCGTCATAGTCTTTGCCGAAAGAAATGTTACGGTAATTTAACTGACCCAATTGATACCCAAACAAGCCGGTAACAAACAGTATGAGGGAGGGTCAAGCATTATTGAAACAAATTATGGTATCAAAATTATTAATTCTGCGACCGCTTAGGGTAACCGTTACCGAAATGAAAAAAATGCACTCTTTCCGGAGCGAAATATTTTTAATGATGGTACTCACCCCCCTCCCACAACCTTTTGGGGCTGAAAATGTAATTTTGCTTCGACCCATCCACCGCTATTAAATGCTGGATCTGGCACTGGTTATAATCGTAAAAAAAAATGGTAGCTAATGGGCACTAGCTTCGGCGGTCTTGTACTGACAGGATTTACGGGGTTCGTAGGCTACAGGTTTTTTTATTTACTGTTTAAAATAGTACATAGGGGTATTTTCTTTTTTGGTTTGGTGCTCGGTTGAATAGATTTTGTGACCGCTGGTTCGTCGTTATCGCTGGAAATGTGAGAATTGTTGTTCTCTTCGTCGGTAGGCTCAGTTTGCACTGAAGGCATAGTGTTGACATTTATCTCATCTATGCTCTAGCCCGAAAATTCGCCCTGAAAATTCCACAGCAATCATAACCGGCTTGCCGACGTGTGAAGTCCGTTTCTGCCAGCCAGTCAGTTTCTGACTCCTTTAACTCAAGCACTTGGGACACGGTCGCTATATATTTTCGTATATTCGTAGCGGTGAAAAATTCTGGTTTTTTCAAGGATACGTTCTCGAGACACTTTTTAAGGGCAATTTGCCCTTTAATGTATCTTTCTGTCCCCGGTGTTGCATAATATACATGTTTGTAGCACTAATTCCGACGTCCCGCCTTTTCGAAGCCAACAAATTCATTGATATTCTGACGTTGTTTGGGTATCAGAACTGGTACAACTTGCGAACGTTTTCCAACGATTTCTACGAGGAGCATGGATTTGGCCTCTTGAAGTTCCGTGGCGGACAGAGAATTTTCGGTGTCTTTAGACACATTTGCCGCGTTCCAGTCCCTTTGCTTGCCAAACTGAGCCGTAGTAGGCGCAGGTACTCCGTACATCTGTACTATAGATTACACGAGAGGAAATTCCAATAATTATTTTATTCGGATATTCGGTGCTATCCAGATGAATTTTTTAAGTACTTCAGAATGTCAGTGGGATCGTTTGACGAGCTGTTGGAAAAAACTTCGCCCATTCCTCACAAAAGAGCACATCAACTTCAAAACTCCAATTAGTGCCGAAGAAAGACTCAAAATTTGTATCAGGAACGTACGTATTCAGTTATCTACTTGAGCTCCTGTTGTGTGAAGGCCAATAACTGATCTTTGTCTTACTCACCACCTTTGAAAAAACAAGTTGATTGCTGGCGGAGAGAGGTTGGAACTTTGGTATACTTGAATAATTAAGAATACTGTATTACCATAGTTTATAGTTAGAATCAATTTATTGTGTTGAGAATGGCCACAATGAATCGGGTCTGGTATGCGTATGAGCTGGGGGTGTCGTAGTCGTGATAGATACAGTTGATGGATGATGGGATGGGATTGTTGAGGGATACTAGTATCAAGGGGTGGGTGTGGTTGATTTCTTTGGGATTGAGGAGGGTAGAAAGCTGGGAAAATTGTTGGGCGCAGTACACATTTCGAAAGTAATTAGACACGTACTGACGAAACTCCCACTTTTTTTTGGCACACTGAGATTTTTGTAATCTGGGACAAAAGAAAGAAGATAGGCTCGGCCCGGATCATCAAGGTGTATGTATCGGTTTATGGACGCTGTTGCATCCTGCATTGTCTTCATGAGACAGGATTGGAAAGGGTTCATGGAAGGTGTAGATGAGGAAGATCTTATAGCTCTTGTTGCGGCCTCTCTAGGATTCAGAAGATGAAGCGGATGACTGTTGTGAACCACGAGGCAGGAATGGTTGGCCACACTTGTTTAGTGGACCGGTGAATTTGGACTGTAAAGAATAAATATGTAAAGAATTTGAACAACTGTTTTAATTTTACTTGGAACGAAGAACAGGTTGCAAATAGTCAGGACGACGGGGTGTCACGATGTAATGACGGGCGACGGAGTAGATTGCGAGAAAAAGATGAAAGTCGCAGACGAAAAGATTTCTGACGATGGAGTGTCGCGATGACGAGTGACGGAATTAACGTAGAAGCGACGGAGTGTCGGGACGATGAACGACGGAGCGTATGACGACGAAGGTCGGAGTGTAAAACGAACGACGAAGTGTATGAAGACGAACGTCGGAGTATAAATGACAAAAAAAAGGTTAACCAGCCCACTAGCTGCAGTTAGCCGGTTGACGTGGTCGTTGGAACGATTGACGACAGCAACGACGATGTTGTTGAGTTGAAAAGGCTCGAAAACGAATAATATGACAATTTTTCTTCCACATGTGTCTTCATATATGTCGATAGAGAGAGAGAGAGGGTGAATTAAAACAGTTATTAATTTATAAATAATTTTGAAGGCAAAACAGAGAATTTTGAACGGCTGGATGAAACGCCTTAATAATTCTCTCTTGCCTGAACATACCGCCCCTCCCTGAAGCGCTGTAGCTTCTGAGCGTTTTGAAGAAGTAAACTGGAAAAAAAAATGAATAAGAAAAGCAAGAATTTGATAATGATTAATTCAAATTGGATTGAATTCGAAGGAGTTAATAATCCAATATCGGGAAACAATAATACCGGAGAGGATTTACAGACGATACTCATTGACTACTGAACCTTGGAAGCGGCGAAACTGACACTGATGAGATCGGCGATTGGTCATATTATTGGTGTTCGGTTTGTTCTTCTGATATTGGAAGTGGGACGAAAAAGGATTGGATGGGCCTGATAAAATCCATCCGAAAATTGTTTCAATCGCAATCGGACTACCAATGGGACCCGACCTGTATCCTCCTTTGAAGATATGAGGGATGATATCGGCGCCAAGCAATAATTCAATTTGGGAAGGAATGGGGAAACTGGGATCAGCTAAACTGAGATCTTTCACATGATCCCACAGCTCTACTTTTAATGGTTGGGAAGGTAAATCCCCTGAAATATTATCAACACATAATGCGTTACCATTTATCTGTGGAATTTGCTGGTTCAAGGGGGAGATATCAACAGCTACTTTATGCTTGATGTTAATTGTATTCTTTCCCGAAAGTCCCTTTACTGATAACTTTACGTTTTGTCGTTTCAAGTTTAATTTGTCGACTACGGAATTTAAAATAAAGGAATGTTGACTTCCTGTATCGACTAGAGCTCTGACAATCAATTTACTTCCATCAGTAGAATATAAGTCAATCAAGGCCGTGGGAAGAAGAGTTACCGGATTATTTGCAAAAGAAGGAAAACAATTTGGTGTTGATGAATTTACAGGATTGACTGAAAACGACGTGTGAGTATGTGTTTGATGGGGAGAGTTAGATGAAGCTGTGTTAATGTGAAGAAGTGTATTATGTTTAGACTTGCATAGTCTGCAAACTTGTTTGCTCATACATTTTGAACGATTATGATTTGTCCCAAGACAATTGGTACAGAAATTTTTGTCTTTTATCCAGTTGAATCTATCTTTCGGTGGGAGCTTTAAGAATACGGAACACTGGAACAGCTTATGATCGAAACAGCACATCTCACATTTTCTTATAACAGATTCATTTGTTTGTAAATATGATTGTGACAAAGGGGGGCTATTAAATTTTGATGTGAACAATTCCGACGACTGTAACGAACGAATACGATTTTCCAAAAAAGTAATAAGATTTGAAAATGAAGGGAAATTGTCTTATTGGATGTTTCGAATAGTTCTCTGGTGTGGTTATCTAATTTATTGAGAACCAGATAGTTAAGGAAGAAATCCCAAAAATCTACAGGGAGTCCTAGGGATCGAAGGGCGTTGACATGAGTTTTAATATTTGTGACGAACCATGAAAGAGAATTAGCGTCACCACAAACAGGCCCTTGGTTGACTATTTTAGACAAATAGCCGGTAGCCGTTGCTCTGGGACGATCATAATGGTTGATCAGACTCTCCCAGGCTATTAGGAAATTTTTATTTTCAATGGGTAATGATTCAATAATTGTTAAAGCTTCCCCTTTGACGGAAGTACGTAAGAAATGTAATTTTTCCACGTTGGACAGATTGTGATTTTCGATGACAATTGATGTAAATAACGACTTGAAATTGATCCAATCTTCTAAATTTTTAGATTGGAAAATTGGAATTTCGATACGAGGTAAAATTGAATTTAAATTATTTTGCCTAAATTCAGAAGATGAACCGGGCGCAGGATCTATGATTTGAGGTTCCGGGGGATTTGCCAACGGAACAGTGGGAATAACAACAGAGGATGGAGGAGGAACGTTATTAGGATTTTCGACGGTTGGAGGAGGAACATTATTAGGATTTTCGATGGATGGATGAGGAATGACAGGATCACATAATAATGATGACTCGGGATTAGTCAACTCATTAACGTTTGAAACATCGTTTACGGAGGACCTACGAGAAATGTTACGAGGGGTAGAGACAACAGAGCGAGAATGAAGAGACCTATGATCGTGATTGTCTAACAGAACCTGAAGGTTCGAGCATTCATCATAAAATTGGTTCAAATAATCAATGAGATCTGATTCTGACATACCCTCCGGTCGATTGTCACATCCAATGACATCGAAAATGATTGTTTCGACGGCCGTTTTTTCCAAAAGAATTTGTCGAACGACCGTGAAATCGGCATCAGTTGGAAACTCTTTCGAACTCACCATTTGAAGACGGCTTAGATAAAATTTTAATTTTGCAACCGCCGTTTTTATCTCTGAAAGTTTCATGATTTCAAGTGATGGGTTTCGAAACGTTCAGAACGATACAAACAGTTACTTCAAGTTAAGACGATTCGTTCAGATTTGAGATGAACGAAGAAGGCGCTTTATCCGGCCCGGAGGACCATAAAATGGCCACACTTGTTTAGTGGACCGGTGAATTTGGACTGTAAAGAATAAATATGTAAAGAATTTGAACAACTGTTTTAATTTTACTTGGAACGAAGAACAGGTTGCAAATAGTCAGGACGACGGGGTGTCACGATGTAATGACGGGCGACGGAGTAGATTGCGAGAAAAAGATGAAAGTCGCAGACGAAAAGATTTCTGACGATGGAGTGTCGCGATGACGAGTGACGGAATTAACGTAGAAGCGACGGAGTGTCGGGACGATGAACGACGGAGCGTATGACGACGAAGGTCGGAGTGTAAAACGAACGACGAAGTGTATGAAGACGAACGTCGGAGTATAAATGACAAAAAAAAGGTAAACCAGCCCACTAGCTGCAGTTAGCCGGTTGACGTGGTCGTTGGAACGATTGACGACAGCAACGACGATGTTGTTGAGTTGAAAAGGCTCGAAAACGAATAATATGACAATTTTTCTTCCACATGTGTCTTCATATATGTCGATAGAGAGAGAGAGAGGGTGAATTAAAACAGTTATTAATTTATAAATAATTTTGAAGGCAAAACAGAGAATTTTGAACGGCTGGATGAAACGCCTTAATAATTCTCTCTTGCCTGAACAATGGTGATGGCGTGTTGTGCTGTTGCTCATCATCCTGCTCATTTTCGCCGCCCAAGTCGGAGTCCAAGTTACCGGTTATTCTGAAAGAATTCTAACTTTGAACGTTACCATGTTATAACAGTTTTCGGGGGATTCAAAATAGGACCAACCTCCTTTTCTCTGCTGCATTCAATAGGAACTTCAATGATTCGAAATGAATGTATTTCTTTTTTTGCTGCATCCCCACATTATGTGGAGATTCTTCTTGAACGTATCTTTTACATTTTGCCATTTCTTTTGCAACGCTGCGACTGTGAAAATATTTGCATACATTATCAACAAACCCCTTGCAAGTCAAGTATAGCCTTTACATCTATCCTTTGAAACTAGAAAAAAAATATATATCTATGTTTGGGAGATTTTTCTTTGTTTTTATCTAGATATCTTCCTGCCTGAGCCCATCAAGTTGATTTATTTACATACAGGTTTGTTGGGAGAGTTTGTTTTAGGTTCTTTGCCACCGGAAATTCTTTTACGGCACTAACGTATGAATTCCGGATTGGAAGGAGTACAATTGCCCAAATACTGACAGATACGTGTAAAGCTGTCTGGTTCACCTTAAAGAACTCAGAAATGCCTGCACCGACTACGAAAGATTGGATCAACATAGCTGATACTTTCCAAGAAAAGACAGATTTCCCCAACTGTTTGGGAGTAGGTGACGGAAAGCACGTCCGCTGCGTAAAGCCCCGGCTATCTGGATCTAAATTCTACAACTATAACAAGTTCTTTTCTGTCGTACTAATGGCGGTTGTTGACGCCAATCTGAAATTTATTTCCATTGATGTGGGTATACGGTCAGGAAGGGGACTCCACTGTATTTCGTGATAGCCTCTTGGGCAAAAAGTTATGTTGCGGACAACTCAATATTCCAGAACCCAGATGCTTACCTAATGCATCGCCTTCCGAACCCCAGCCTTTTGTATTCGTGGCAGTCGAAGCGTTCAGGCTGCACACCAACCTGCTTGACGACGACGATTTTTTAAATTACCGTCTGTCACGAGCTAGACGTTCAGTTGAATGCGCTTATAGTGTATTGGCAAACAAATGGAGGGGGGAAAGAAAAATGAAGACAACGCTAATAGGGGAGGGACAGTGGAAAAATGACAGGTGCAGAGACGGGCGTGATCAAATAATCACACAAGAAAACGGAATATACTTAACACTACTGAGGGACTGTAATAAACAAGCTATTACAAGAATTTCGAAAGAAATCCCATGAATAACTTATAGAATAAACTATAGCGGCTGGAGCTGAATGGAAATGAGTACTCATGGTGATGGGAGTTGTTGGCCATTGAGATTGAAGGGAAACTTCCCAGATCAGCCTCGAACTACGTGGCTATGGCTCTTTTAACATGGGCAAGGGTCTGAGCATCGTATTTTCTTAGCTCGTTGGCTAAGTTCAGAGCGTACGTAAAGTACGGATCATTTGATGACAATGTTAATTGCTTCAAAACCTCCAGTGCCCGAACCACTACTTGGTCCGAGTCGTCTTTCGCATAACCGACCTGGGGGTCGGGCGGCGCGAACGCTGGGGGCTGTGACCCTTGGTGTCCTGATCTCTTGATGTCCTTATCCCTTGCGTCCTCCTTTTTCATCTACTGATGCTATCTGCTCCAGGTCAACTCATAGTAAACTTGGTAGAAAATTGTCCTCAGTATTTCTACACCAATGTTTTCAATTTACAATTGCTATACGGGAGTGGCGAGCCATGGTTTTGACTCTTCAATCTTCAATCTTCAATTAGGTACACAAATTTAACACTTTTCATAAAACACATTCCGATTCCCAAATTCCAAAACCTCTCAACTGGTGAAACCTCTAGTTTTCAGGAGAGGAAAAAACCATTTTCTTCGGGCACTACTACTAGTGTTATGTTTATTATTTTCATGACTCATTGTCAGTTTTATGAGGCATTCCACCCGACAGCGAGCACTTTTTAGTAAAAAAGATGATTACGCTATTATTATACTACTACTTACGAGGTTTTGGATCTGAGATTCATCACTTATTGAATACTTAAGAGGTTTTGTATCAATGTCAAATAGGGAAGACAATGCAGTAATTCAGTAACTTTATTTACAAGAATTTGGTAAAAAAAAGAACGATCAGTCTTCGTCCCTCTTTAGTTCGTCGTAAAATAAGTAGACATCTTTAGGTAAAACCTTTTCAAGTTCCTGTAAGTGCTGGTACTTTAAGGAGTTGATTTTTAAAGGGGCATTATATTTACTTTATTTATTTATTTGAGCAAAAAATACTTAGACATACTATATTATATACCAGTTAAAAAATAAATGAGCTCTGCGCCCCAAAAGTGAATAAATCACTTGTGCCGGGGCCCATGTCTCGTTCAGTTGTGAATTAAAAATACAAAATCAATGGCAACAAAACAATGCAGAGCTTATAGAAATAATGCAGGGTTAATAGTAAAAATGAAAATCCTATACCTATAGTCTTATGTCAGATCTAAGGAATCATCTAGTAGACCCTCTATACAAAACAGTTCCACGACGTATTCGAAAACGTATTGATGTTGACTCCTAAATTTCTACACGATTTACTTACTAGGATTGGATTACTCTAAAGCGAAAGACCCGTTTCCCGCGAACAAAGAAATGAAATTGAAGCGCAAGACGGGTAAAATGTTTTATTGAATGATGAATATATTAATCAGTTTGTTTCTAATTATCCGATTATGCTATAGAAATCGGCTGTGGATGATTTTAGAAGGTAAAATCCTTTGCCTAGCCTTATTTCTGGTAATACTATCTTTTAATGAGTTTTCAACTTTGTGTTTCCAGCGGCCGAGCTTGTCAATTCGAGACAAAGTGACCACCAGACATGTCGTTCAAGTATAAGTGAAGGAGTTATGGGTATAATTTGTTGTGTGTTTCATGTGTGCTAACGTACTTCTCGAAAGTTTTATCCAATCTGTCATTTCATGCGTATGCATTGGACTGCATGTCAGCTCGCGCTGGTCGCTACTATGCTGAAAGTCTGGAATAGTTGAATTTGAGGCCTGTAAGATACAAGTCATTCCTCGAACCTTCCTTGGAGTCTAGAGTCTAACGAATGAATAAATCAACAATAGGCTTGTGTTACTACCGCTTGTGACATACATTGATGATGAGGAAGTTTTGATGAATGACTTAGCCTACGGGTCTTGGATTCATACGTGGAGCGCTGGACGCTGTTACCACCACAAAATGGTAATTTAAAGTAATGTTTTCCAGAGTCTCTCTGGGAATTATTACTTTTTGCTTTGTTAGCCGTTGCTCTTTCTAAATTGCTTTCCTTTCTTTGCCAGGTCTTAAAGAATCAAAAGCTACGCAGTTCGCTGGATCATTCTCGTTTGATCACTGCATTAGAAACGAAGAACAGCTGCGGAGATTGACTGGCATTCCGTCCTTCACTGTCTTGGATGCTTTGTCTGATGAAATGGACAAGGATAAATTATTATCGAATTCGCCTTTGTCAAGTAAGCAGAGGATTGTCCTCACGACGTTAGTTATTAAGTTAGGATTAAATTTTATTGAAGTAGCTTCTCTGTTTAATGTTGTAAAGGTTTAGGTTTAGTGTTGCGCGTTATTTTAAAGAAACCGTGGATAATCTGTTCAAGTATATGAATGGATGTCTCCTGGCCTTCTAGGGAAGAATTGTTTTGTAACTTGCCTTGGTCTTTTCGGGATTTTGAAAGAACGCGCGTGAATCTCGATTGCACGGAAATTAAGGTCGAGAAACCGCGAAGTTTAGATTCGAGAATAAGGATGTTTAGCCATTACAAAGGCAGATGCACAATAAAAGTACTAATTGGTATTTCGCCGGGCGGGCTAATAACTTATGTATCCCCGTTTTATGGAGGGCGAGCCTCTGATTCGGTAATATTTAAAAATGGTAAGCTTCTTGATCTCCTAGAGCCGGGAGACTCTGTCATGGTGGACAAGGCCTTCCGTATTACACCTGCATGTGAATCGATAAACGTCGGGGTGATTCAGCCACCGTTCATTAAACTGGATTATGTATTAAGAACTTTCAAATTATGTAAACGTAATATTGATTCACTTTTCACATCCACAAAAAAAAGGCAGTAATTTATACAAACAAACGTTAGTTAATGTTTCCGTCAATTCTCTGATAAATTCGACGTCTTTGTCAACTCTTACTTCGTAAATGGAATCGTCAAATGACGAATATATTGCTAGCACGGCCCGAGGTAAATTGCATATAGCCAATTTCATCTGAATTTGACCGTAGTATGCGAGTTTCTTTTTTAATACGAAATCCATTGCATTGATTCCAAAGCAAATTTTTTCCCCAATACGGGGCATTTAATTTCTATGACCATGACCGGTTGCTCGGCCAGAAACACAATCCCATCGGGGGTGCATCCGAACCAAAGGCTGTTGTTTGGGACAAGCAGCCCTGAAGAAACTATTTTGAACTCGGGGGGAAGCCTTACGGGCTTTTCCCTCCGCCATTACCCCGTACTCTAAGGCTGGAAGCTCAAGCTGAGCTGGTGATACCATATTTTCGGCTTTTTTTTTCCACTCCGACTGGCCGGTGGACCCTTTGGCTCTACTATAGGTATACAGAGCGTAACATTCGCTTGCTGAAAAGTGAAACTTAAGTTCCAGAAAAAGGAAACACAAATTAATTTTTACTGACCAGTAATCCTCCTTTTTCTTGTTTCTCGCCAAAATTCTCGAGAAAGAAGGGACTTTTTACACAAAGAAAAAGTATCAATGTTTTGCCATTGGCTGAGCAGCGCAATACAGCAATCTCTCGCCGAAAATGTCACAGGAGATAGCCAGAACGGGTTATCGTTAACCCGTTGGCTTAGTACCTTTAGTGCCTCGTCGTCGGGCGGGAATCTTCGACCTGAAACTAAATTCAACGTGAGCACCGACGAATATCTGTGTTTACCAGTGGTTCAGCTGACCTTCTTTGTGTTGCGCCAGCGCTGAATTTGGCAGCAATGTGCAAAAATTGATGCCTTGTGGCTCACTTGTTTCGGGGATCTCTTCCACCCTCGAATTGAAGGAGTGCAGCGGAACTGCTGAGTATTCTTTTTTTGACGCCTTCATCCACCAGCACGCCATGTCAGTGGAAGACAAGTCGTCCAACTCGTCCAAGCTTGGCAATCTAACAGAAAAGTTTACTCAATTAAAAGGCGCAAAGGATTATCAGAAAATTGCATATTATACTTACTTGCTGATGAATAATAATGTAGCAACAACGTGTTTGCAGGATCCCGAGCTCCCAGCCTTGCACGAGCATTTCATGACTTTGAGTCTAAATGCTTAAATTTGCCGTCAATTCGGTAGTTAAGCTTGTCTGGCAACGATGAACTTTTTACAATGCTTGTCACTTCAGTGTGGGAGGCGGAAAAGTTCGCCAGTTTACCCACGAGTAAAACTTGACCAGCCTCAATTAAGAGTTCGGCTTCCACGAAATTTCTCGAGGTCGTAGTGCAATTGCAAAATCGGAAAATTTCGCTGATTTTAAGCATATTCTGAAAACAATAACCACGCATATTTTGTTTTTCACGAATTACCACTTTTTATCATAACTCACAACTCGAAACTGAAGCTAGCCAATGAATGCACTCACCTTCTTCAACTAATCCGATGTCTTCAGCCTTAACTTTCGAAGCGTTTGAAATAGAAATAACACGCACGCAACCAGGAAAAATCGAATCAACAATAAATATTAATTCTGAACGCATAAATTCACAGAAACTTGTGTTAAGCGAATTATAACCACGAGAAAACTACTGCATTCCTAGGCTTACAAGTAAATCCGCACCTAGCGCTGAAAACGCCCTGCTCGTCCCCAATCTGCCTGACACATATTACAGGCTCACCCAGTCATACCTAAGCTCTCGATCTTTCTCTGTCAAGTGCGATGAAGCGATCTCAACGTCAAAGGTCATCAATGCTGGTGTCCCCCCGGGCAGTATTCTTGGTCCATACGATTTCCCTCAGTATACTTGGTCAGCGATTTCCCAACACGACAGGGAATTATGTTAGCGCAGTTCGCGGACGATGTTGCAGCCTTCAACCAAGATATTTCCAGCAAAAGGACAGCTGCAAACATGCAAGGATTTATCGATGAAGTGGAAAGATGGTGCGAGCAGTGGCGAGTTGTAATGAATACGGCCAAATCTTCACTGGTTATAGTATTCACGTACAAAACGAAAGATTTGTTTCGTCCCTCTGTTTATCTGCAAAGTGCAGCAATCCCGAATAACGACCCGGTTAGATACCTAGGAGTAATACTGGATGCTAAACTCACCTGGAAACATCACATCCGGAACATCGTACACAGGATGCGCAACTGGATAAGACAGCTCAAATTTCTACTTGACGCTCGCTCCACTCTTCCACTTCATCTCAAGGGACTGCTATACTTGGCCCTAATTCGGCCAATCTGGCAATTCGCTTGCGGTATATGGGGCAGCGCTGCCAACTCGCACATAAATCCTGTACAGTCTACTCAAACTCGAGTGCTGAGGCTTATCACGGGAGCACCGTGGTACATGAGAAACTTCGTCCTCCACAGGGATCTTGATGTGCCCAAAGTCGTGCAAGTCATCAAACAATCCTACGGCCGCCTTCATTCCAGCATGCTCTACCATCCGAACAGATTGGTCCGTCAAATCTTGGAAGAACCACCACCTCCACCTACATCACGTCGGATTAAAAGGAAACGTACCCAAGACAACATACCCGCATAGTCTCTACCTGGTCAATTGAAACTAAAACAATACTTCTAGTCAGCACTTTCCGCAGTATTTATCATTAAAATTGTCTATTTATTCTTGCGCTGTGTTCCCCCATCACCCAAAAAATAAGCTGGTTGTTGGACAATTGATGAATTGTACCTACTACTCATGTTTCGGGTCCTCTACTTAATAATATATCTATGAACACATCTAAAATATTACTAAAATAATAAAGTTTTCGGAATAAATAAAAAAAAGTCGTTTTCTGTTTAATTATACTCCTTATGCTATAAATTTAATTCAACTAAAGCCCGGTGCACACGACGCAAGTTTGTCAGCATGATTTCAAGCGTGCAATGTCGGTTGCGAAATGCGCACGCCCCCGAGCATGGTAGTGACGTCAGTGCATGGAGCTGGGCAAGTTTTTCGTTATAGGAACGGTGCTATTTTCATTCCTGTTCCGCTGCAAGATTGGTCACACAGCCAATCAGAGTGCCCCAGTTGGTCACGTGGTTCTAGGAGGGGAAGTTGAGTTGATGAGAGAGGAAGGCTTTTCGTTTGCTATATGGTTCCCACATCACATGGCTGTACTGTACTACCTCAAGTTTTGTAGTGGTTTCTTTTCTGTTCTCGAGTTTTTCGTGAGTTCAATTATGTCCCAGTCTTCGAAGTGGAGCAACGATCAAATTTTGACGCTCATTGATGCGAACAAAGAAGAGACATGCCTTTACGCGGTTAAAACTCTGGCCTATCACAATAAAACGTTGAGGAACGAAGCGCTTGCAAGGATTCAGCGCTCAGTAAATGGTGTTAGGCCGGGGTCGACAATTAAGGACTGCATTTCTAAAATGCATTCTTTGAGAACGCAATGTAGCGTGGAAAAGAAAAAAGTTATGGAGTCACAAAAAAGTGGAACCGGGACAGACGATGTAAGTAGCTATTATCATATACTACGACGTTATTATGTATTATTCGAAGTCTCCAACAGTGTTCCTTCTATTTTCAGATATATAAACCAAGCCTTTGGTACTTCCAACATTTGGAATTCTAAAGTGCATACTACACTCCCCGGAGTAGCATAAATTCCTGCCGTGAGAGTGATGGGACAAGATTAATTCTGCCAGAGGCTGACGTCCAGTCTGAGGTACATATTTTTTCATCGCGCGCAAAAACTTTATTTTTTTTTTTTGTGAATGAGTAGATTAGTGTAGACACATTCTTTAGCTTGTGGTGAATTTTCATTTCGGCGCTATTATTGGTTTAAGTTGGGAAGCAAAGGTACCAAGGATTTGCCATGAAGTGATCGGAAGGGGGCTGCCGAGGGTTTTCCAATTTTTTGTTTGTTGGGTTTTGTTTTTTGTAAATCAGATCCTATCTCGATTATAAAGGGATCTTTTTGGGGATAAGGGGAAACTTTTTGACCACAAGAACCTCTTCTCGATGCAGCCTCTTGGCATCTTACGACTGGGAAATTTTGGTGTGTTTTTATTATCGCAAACACCGCGGCGAGAAAAAAAATTCACTAAACTGATGAAGTCACCTGTATCTGCTTATTGTCCGAACTATAACGAGATGATCATTTGCAGATAATCGTGGATATTCCATTGCCCGGATCTTCCTCATCTTCACTGTCTGCCCCGTCGCCGGATGATCTGGAGGTGGTTCCATTCTGTTCGCCAAATTCGAGACAAGCAGGCAAAAGAAAAAGGACGAATTCTTCGAGAGAGTCCGAGGATGGCGAAAATTATTCCCGAGCATTTGAAGCCCTGGCGCCAGCCGGTCGTTGTGAGTAGGGGCCCGTGGCGTGTGCTAGGGATTGGAACAACGAGACACCGGCCCACCCCGTCCACGCCCACCGCCCCCCGGCCATTTTTTACCCGCCCCCATCTCCGAATCGACCGTAACCGCCCCCGGGCCTTTTTTGTTCCCGCCCCAAACGGTGTTCCCCTCCGGGTCTGTTGCCGCCCCCGAGCCATTTTGTTCCCGCCCCACGGCCAACGCACCCCGGCCAGCTGCCTCCCGCCTCGCCCGCCCCTGGCCAACTATGCTTGATCAGTTCCCGCCTCCATGGTAGTCACATAAACCTATACAAGCTGGGGGAAAAAAAAAAAAAAAATCACCCATCCCCTGGATTCGAACCACAGCTTCAGGTTACGCGAGGCAGAAGCGTTATCCAATATACCAGTCCCTACCACCGTTATGTTGGGGGAAGTCGAATTCATTTTAAATTTGGCAATAAGGCCCTACTTTTTTCTTCTTTTCTAGTAGATCATGATCGAGATTAAGGTATATATCGACGTCGTCTGTAGTAATGGTACCATCGCGATAGTGAGTTGTAGCCAATTAGGATAAAAAGATACATAAGAGGATCAACAAAGGAGTGGGGGACGAGGACAGAACAAGTGGCGCGGCGGGTTACAAGAGTCAACAACAGAAGTCAATAGCGCCTGCGCTTAGAACGCTTCCCCCTCCTCTCATTCGGTTCTTTCAATCTTCCTCATTTTCAAGGGAAATGCAATAGTTTCTTTGGGGAAAACTTAAGACGTTTAATTATTTGATACATATCAATTATTAAATAGTCAAGTTTTCGCCCAAAAAAAATATTGCTTCCTCGGAAAGAGACTGCCTTTACGTTTCCTAACGATGGCTTTTGATAGGGGGTTACCCACTCAAAGATGAGTCCCACGAGCAGGGCGAAAGAGGAAATTAAACTTGAAATCCAAGACAGGCTCAAATATTGTATTTTAGATAAATAATATATTCTTCCACGAGAAACAAATAAAATGGGTACCTTTATAAATGAGACAATGTCAGATCCGGCGATCGGATGAAGAGAGACGGAGAAGATGGGAGAAAAACGGAAAGCTCTCTTGCTCGTAGGGAACTGACTTATCGCTCTTAGGGTCCTCTCTTGTGTCCCCCCCTCTCGGCGATAGGGCGGAGTTGGTGAGGTGGTCCCTCACAACACCCCCGGCTTCGAGGAAGACTTCGGGGCGAGAAGCACGCTTTTCTTTGGTAATGCTGGTGGGCAGGATGCCAGTTTTCGACAGGATAATGTGGTGTCCAGGTTGGTTTCGCCCAGGTAGTGCGTGCAGCCGCATTTGGGTAGCAACATGCGAAAGGTCGACAATACTTCGATTGGCGTTGCCAGATGTGGACGGGAAGACGTTATTACGTAAGCGTAGTAGGCTGATGCGGGTGAGAAACATCGCCATATGTTATGAAGTAGACGCTGTTGTTCGGGTAGCTGGTTATTCCTCGTTGGTGTTGCCAGAAGGCACGAGAGTAGTTATGCGATGTAGGTTCGTTGCGTGAGACCCGATGTTGTTTTCCCATTGTTGGTTTGTGGAGTTGTTGGCTTCATTTATGTATTTTATGTTATTATTTATTTATTTTACATGTATAGTTGTATTGGTATTTTGAAAGCAGATTGTGGTTTATTTTTATTTTATTTTTTTATTAATTATTTTTTATTTATTTTATTTTATGTATTTATTATTTATTATTCCTTTATTTTTTGCTTTATTTTTTTTATTTATTTTATTTTATTTTTTATAAACGGGTAGTGTTCTTTGTCCCAATGTTTTTTTTTTGTTTTTGAAAATAGGCTGTTTTTTATTTTTATTTTTTATTTTTTTTATTTATTTATTTTATCTTTTTTTTGTTATTTATTTGTTTTTTATTTTTTGATTTGATTTGATTTTATTTTTATGTTGTTTTTGAAAATAGACTGTTTTTTATTTTTATTTATTCATTTTATCTATTTTTGTTATTTATTTGTTTTTTATTTTTATTTATTTATTTCTTTTTTGTTGTTATTTTATTTTATTTTATTTTATTTATTTTTTTTATATATTAGTTGGTATGCAGAGTAGCTCTGTACTATACCAAAGTTCCCAAATTGACTTTCCGCTGGGTGTAGGGTTTTAGGAATTAGGGTACATGATGGGTTTTCCTTGTTTGATTTCAGGCCACCACATTATTTGTCCGGGGAGGAATGTATTTCTTAATTTGACTTACATGAGCTGTCTTTATGTCAGTTTCTTTAGCTAAATTTTTCACTTCGTATGAAACAGGAGTTAGTTTCTTTAGGACTATGTAGGGAGTGGAATATCTGTAGGTTAATTTGGCTGCTATGTTTTTCATTTTTGAAGATAATGTATAAGTTTTTAGCAAGATTTGGTCACCAACTACGAAAGTAACTGCCTTGTGTTTTCGGTTGTATTGTATTTGTAATTTTTGGTGAGCCTTCAGTAGGTTATTATGCGCGTGAATCCACACGGTTGTTAAGTCTGGATGAACCTTGGGGTCTATGAATTCCTCGATGTCCATGGTAATGGACAACGGCGTGGACAATCGTCGCCCTAGAAACAATTCAGCTGGTGTGTAACCTGTGGACGTGTTTTCGGTGTTGTTGAGAGTTAATTGTATATCTCCTAGGTGGGTATCCCACTTGGTTTGGTCGTCGCTATGAAATGATATTAGAGCCGTTTTTAGGGAGCGTATTTTTCGCTCAGCGAGAGAAGGGTTAGGGTAGTGTCTGATGAGGAAAAGTTTACGTATTCCGCGTTGGAAGAGAAAGTCATTATAGATTTGGCTTCGGAATATGGAAGCCCTGTCGCTGCAGACAACAGACCACAATCCGAAATCCTTGAAAATTCTGTTTTTCAAAATTTCCACTACTTCTGAGGCTGTTCCTTTCCGCATCGGAATGAGGAAAACAAATCTCGTGAAGGCATCTACTGCCACGAAAATATATTGGTTCCTATTTTTGGTCATTGGGATAGGCCCAGCAAGGTCGATGAAGAGATGTTGATTTGGTCTTGTAGGAACCGTGGAGGATAGTTCACCATGTGGCAAGTGTTGAGGGATTTTGGAACGTTGACAAATCAGGCATGATTTTATTTTGGATTTTACAAAGTGCCATAATCCGGGCCAGTGGAAGATTGCGGATATTGCTTTGATTGTTTTTGATACGCCTAAGTGACAGCCGTAGGTCGACTCATGGTAATATCGAAAGATCATGTCTTTGAGGCTTTCGGGAAGTCTAGGGCTATTCGGTTTAGGAAAGTAAATTAGACGATTGTTGCGAAGGGCATATTTTGGAACTCTGATTTTGTTTTTTAAGTTATTTATTATTGGAGCTAAATTTTTATCGTCTGATTGTTTTTCAGAAAAATCAGAAAAAATTTCGGGTAAGGTTCCGAGGACGTAAAGACTGTTGAGATTGTCACCTAAAAATTGGTTGGGTTCGCTCACTGACTGATCGACAGAATCTGATTCTTCCGTCGGGTTTCTCGACAAATAGTCCGCTATGCTATTTTCCTTTGAGGATATGTGATGACTTCTGTAGCGAAAAGGCATCAATCGAAGGAGCCATCTAGCAAGGCGACCAGTGGCAGTGCATTGCATTGACGCCAAGTACGTTAATGCGGAATTGTCTACGAAAAGATCAAATTCTCGATAGAGGAGAAAGTTTCTGTATTTTTCAACTCCATGTAAAACAGCTAGTAATTCTAGTTCGTAAATGCTATAATTTTTTTGATGTTTATTGAGTTTTTTAGAAGAAAAGGCAATGGGACGGACATTTCCGCTGCAATCGACTTGTGCTAATACAGCAGCCACTCCGACACCGGAAGCGTCCGTGTATAGGCGGAAACGTTTCGAGAAGTTGGGCAATGCCAGAGTTGTTGTCTGAGATAATTTTTCACGGAGGGTTTCCCATGCCCGTTGGCAGTTGGGTGCCCATTCAAAGGGAACTTTAGGGGAACGTAAACTGTTTAGCGGCTCTGCTACAATTTGCAGATCGGGTATGAACTTGGAAAAAAATTGTACAGCCCCGAGAAATTGCGAGACTTCTTTTTGATTTTTTGGTGGTGGAACGTCCAGAATACTTTTTATCCGAGAGGGGTCAATTTCTATTTTTCCTTCCGAAATGACATGTCCGAGATAGTTTATTTTAGTGGCTCCCACCGTAATCTTGGCTGGGTTGACTGTAAGGCCAGCATGGTCAAGTGCTGCCAAGACTTTTCGGACGTGTTGTCTATGGGCGTCCCAATCTGTAGAATATATTAAAAGATCATCTAAGTAAGTTAAAAGGAACTTATACTTGTATTGACCCAGGACCATCTGGATCAGATGACTTAAAACTTGTCCTCCGGTGGCTACTCCGAAAGGAATTTTTTAAAAGGTGAAACACCCAAAAATGCAATTGAAAGCAACGTATTGTTTGGATTGTTCAGTCAGGGGAATCTGGTGGTACGCCATATTTAAATCTAGAATAGTGAAGTATTTGGCTTGGGACAAGAACATGAACAGGCTATCTATTAGGTCCAAGGGATATTCTACGTATTCGAGGTATTGATTCAAAAAACGATAGTCCACTACTAGTCTATATGATTTGTCTTCGATAGTTGTGTGCGGTTTTCGAACTAGAAAACAGGGTGATGTGTAAGGTGAAAAGCACGGTTCGATTATATTTTCATCCGTTAATTTTTTGAGGATGTTTCTCAAAATTTCTACCTTGTCAGGTGGCAAGGTATACGTTTTTTTGGGGGGTCGCCACTCAACCTGGGGTTTAAGACGAATGTCGTACCTCAGTAAGTGGGTTTCGCCAACATCTTCGCAAAGGACGGCGGGAAATTCATTCTTTAGGTCCTGCACAAATGAATTGTGGTCTTGCTCGAGATTCAGAGCTGAAGGTGAGTCAACCGCTAGTAAGCTTTGCACCAGATTGGTGTTAAACGGAAGATTTGAGCTAATGAAATTAAACTTGACGCTTGGGTCGTTGGAAAAATAAAAATTTCCTTCTGCGGGGTGTAAAACCATATTGGAAAAAGTCATAAAATCGTAGCCTAGGACGACTGGAATTGTTAGATTAGGGACAACATAAAACTTGTAACTAGTATTGTAGCAGCCAATAGTTACTTTCAAATCCACACTCTGTGAAATTGGAATTATTTGTTTATTGGCTAAGGCGACTCTG
The DNA here is from genome assembly GCA_038030265.1 of Corythucha ciliata. Classification (NCBI taxonomy): domain Eukaryota; kingdom Metazoa; phylum Arthropoda; class Insecta; order Hemiptera; family Tingidae; genus Corythucha; species Corythucha ciliata. The sequence continues at coordinate 44,730,855 of CM075943.1, read as the reverse complement.
CAGGAGCACGCCTGAGGCTGACAGGAGGTTGGGAGATTCGATTTAATAGAGGAGAAAAGAACCTCACTTATGGCAGAAATTGAAGCGCCTGAATCCACTAAGGCGCGTTGCGGTTCGTCGTTCAAAAGAATATCAATCTTATTTGATGTGGAAAAAGAAATGGTAAAAATCGAATCTCCTTTTGGCTCTAGTCAGTCACGTTGCGTGTTTTTTGAAGACTCTTTTGGAGGAGTCTTCTTGGTTTTTTGGTTACGTTGATTTATTGGTGTTGTTTGGGGAGATGGCACCGTTTCTTGAGTATTTTCTAGTAATTTTTTTACTTCAGGGGTGTCTTTTGAAATTACGAAAAACGTTTGTCCCTCGCCGATCGCACCTGATCATTGGGTGATGAAGAGCGGTTTTTACTAAATGTTTTATTATGCGCCGGGTTTCGGGATGAATTTTGATTGAACTTATTATCATTTCCCCTTTTTTGATATGTGTAGGTCTGGCGAGAAGATTGTTGAAATCGGCTGCTACCCGCTCGCCCCAAAGAATAGTCCGACGTCCTGCTCATCGGAGTACTGTACGCTTTGATTGGTGAGGGGTTATTCCGATTACGCCAGTTACTTGTGTATGACACTACCTTGGGCTTGGTCAATGTCTTGAGCGAACTTTAGAAGTTCGTCAATGGAAGATGGTTGTGATTTGAAATGCAATTTTGACCTGGTATTAGTGTTCGCGCCCGCTAGTGTAGCGGGTAGGATTTGCTCGAGAGGGTGATTTAGAATTTGAGCAATTTTTATTTTCCTCGTACAGAAATCTGTGAAAGATTGGTTATACAGTTGCGGTTCATAAATATAATGGAGTTTCAAATTAGTCATTGTTAGGTAATTAAGGCAACGTGTAAATAATTCTTCTTTTAGAACCTCGAACGTTAATTTATCTAGGTGTTTAGAAAAAATTTGGTTCAATAAGGGACTTTGCTGTAGGGTCGCCACATGAAAAAAAATTAAATGAAAAATATCTCTGGCGATCTCGTTAAGCTCGAGAAGTTTGAGTAAGAAACGAAAAACTGATTTAGGTTCTTGGGAATTTTTTCGGTAATTTTTCAATTAAACTTCGGATAGGCTCTGAGAGTTTTATTTGAGAAAAATGACAAGTAGACGGAGGGAGAGGGGCTACAAATGACGGCCAAGTGGGTGGAGCGATTGAAGACGGAAGTGACCTGGGGTCCTCTTCACGATCGGAAGTTCCACGAATCGGATATTCGCTACTTCCCGCGGCAAGAGTTGCAGCCTCGCATACTTTTATAGCGGGTGTTGCGTCTTTTGTCGTGGGAGGAGTTTCGATTGGGGCTGCAGGCTTTTGAGCGGACAGCGCCGACATGATGCTCGCCAATTGGGCTTGGATATTGTCATACTTGGCATTGTGACTTTCTGCGGCCTTTTTTAGGGTTTCAATATCAGTTTTATTAGTCTTAATTGATTGGTGCAACACCGCTACATTGCTGTGAGTCTGACGTACCATTGCGTGAAGCTTATCCAACGTTATTTTGCAACATTCGTTTTGTAATTTCGCTTTCAACTCTGTTCGGAGCTTGGAGTAATTTTCCACCGTTATATTAAGGTAAAGGCACCAAATGCTGACCTCTTAAGAGGTTTTTTTTAATGGATTGCATATGTTAGGTAGTTATAGCTGGTTTTCGAAAGTTTTTCCACATATTCTCGAACTTCAATGCTTTCTGCAACTATCAATAACCTGAAAAGTATCAACAACGCGCATTAAATAATTTTTATTGATTTAACAAAATTTTAAGTTTTTCCCCCTAAAGCTGACCCTTTTTGGAGGGTCAGCCCCTAAAGCAGGCCAGGCTAGAACCTAATCCTGACCCCCTAACATTATGCTGACCCCTCCCAGATCCTAATCCTGACCCGTTGTTTGGGAATTACTTAATGAATAAATCATAAACTTGATAGTTTCAATTCAGTCTATTTATTTTCAATCAATACAGGTAGGTACTGAACATTAGAATATAAAGTTTTCTGGTAATAAGTTGTAAAACTTGCTAAAATAACAACACCAATACCTACTTAGTAGCAAAAAGAATAATATTAAATTAAGTTTAAAGTTTTATCGCAGGTTTTATCACATTACTTGCAAAATATCAGAAAAAATTGATTTGTGCTCAGTCTCAAAATATTGCCATTTGGTCAAATAAAAAATAAAAATAATTTATTTAAAAAGTAGGTTGGTAAGTAAGTACGTTGGTACTCAAGTAGAACTGACTTATCTATGGAGCGGACAGGTACTTAAGTACTTCGACTCTTTACTCACTAGTCTCACATTAATTTAAACTGTTTGAGATCAACAGGAAAGAATAGTCCATTCCTTCCCGAATCAGTTGGACTAGGGAGTTTGCATAGAATGTCGTTGTAATGGACGCTCGACTCGTCTTTAGCTGCGGGAAAAATGAAAAATTTCCCGTGTTTCCTGAGAAACATGGCATCAAAATATTTTCTTCCGTACACTTTGATTATTTTCCCAGCATAAACAACGGCTCTTTTTTTTGTTAAAAATTTGACTAGAACGAAATCGCCAACGCATAGTGTTTCATTGTCTTTTATTGGCGAGGGAGTCGGGAGGTTGCTGGTTACTTCTTCCTCATCAGTAAGATTTTCCTCGATCCTAGTCTGAAAAAGCGAAACAACAATAAGTATAAGTTTTGACGAAGTGGACCAACATGAGTGTTAGTAAGTATGGTAGGTAAAAATTTGGCAAAATGAGACAGATAAATTTGCAAGGAAGCTCCTTCAAAATAACTCACTGATAATTTGGTGGCTACGTTTTCATTTCTTTTCTGGATTTTGGCTCGCTTCAACTCCTTCTGTTTCTCAATGTCTTCTCTTTCCTTTTGCTTTTTGATGTGGTAGTCGACCCAGGCATCCGAGGTGATTGCAGATGGCACCTTTTCTTTACTTCTTTTGTTCGTTGAAGGCATTGGTTTTGGCCAGAACAAAGCTTTTTTGAAGGGCGAAGGAATGATTTTACCTGATGGAGTTGTTACAACTGTGGAAGGCTGAGCAGTTGGAGTCAAAGGGCCAGGTATCTGATTGATCTCTTCATCATTTTGCGGATCATTTTCATGTTCAACGCGATGTGGGACGGTATGCTGCAGAGGAGATGACTGACCCAAAGAAGTTATATTTGACTTGTGAAGAGAGTCTTCTTGAACTATCTCATTACAGATATGGAAGGAAGCATCAGCAGCTGATGGAGATGGAATCCACGGATCGTCTCTAGTGATGATTCCATCTTCGTCCAAAATTTCGAGAATTTCATGATGGATTTCATTAGCAAAGGTGTTTTCATCCTTGTCAGTTTGTGACGACAGCTTAGGCATCTGCTGTTCTCCTTGAACACCTTTACCTCGAACAGAGTTCCACATTTCAAAGAGGGAAGTTTCTGCTGGGTCCCTATCCCACGATGATAGCTCACATCTTTGGAACAACAAAAGTTTTTGTGGTCCTATCAACTTTTCCAGTATTCCAAGCTCATCACTGGATAACTGAGCGTCGTCACTGCTGGTGCAGCTGCGAGTTGGTGTTATTTGTTCTTCTTCTGGGGGAGTAAGGAATTTTGTACTGTCAATTGCACAGGCGTCGAAAGGGTACAGCCCACATTTCCTAAACCCATTTTTCACTACATCAGGGGAAACAGACCCATCGATTGCACGATGTAGCAGAGGGGCAAACTCCTGCTTCGAAACTGGTCTTCCAGTCGACAACCTGTGATTAGTGATGTGCTTGTTCCAGGAGGCCTTCAAAGTTTTGAAAATGCTGACGTCACATGGCTGCAGAATGTGAGTGGCATTCGGGTAAAGCGCAATAAGTTCAATACCTTTTTCCCTGCAGTACATGCTGAGGTGGTAGGACATGTGGCTGACATGACCATCAAGGAAAAGAACGATTGGGAGTGTAATTTCGTTTTTGCTCAGCCATGGCACAAAGACATTTGTTATATACTCGAAAAATGTTTCAGCAGTCATCCATCCATTGTCGCTTAACCCTATCCCCCAACCTTTAGGGCATGATTTAGATGTTGTGTAAGGCACTCTTTTATATGAAAAAACAATCATGGGAGGGGCTAGAGTTCCGGCAGCATTCACGCAAATAAGTACAGTGTTATTTTCTTTTTCGCTCCCACACTTTTGGTACACATTTTTGGAACCTCTAGCAATCAGCACTTTGCGCCCTTTTGGGTTTAAGAAGAAGGCTGCCTCGTCAGCATTGAATATCCTACTTGGGTCCTTCATAGCAGCGGAGATTTGCTCTTTGGACTCAATGTACGAACCCACTTCAGAAAACCATTTTTCAATTTGAGATGGTTGTAATGCGCTCCTGCTTGTGGTGAGATTTTGGGGAGTCCTCAGTGAAAGGTCAGAGTGGCGCTTTAAAAATAAACTGTACCATTTTTTCCCAGGGAGCGTTTTTTCAAATTCTTTTTTCCCTAGGGAGAGGGACAGTTTCCTCACGGATTCAAGAAAGCATCTCCTGGGGTGATGGGGAATCCAGCTCCGGCCATTTGATTCACCCATTCGACCAGCATATCCTCTTCATCCTTAGAAAAAATTGTTGGTGCGCCAATTCTTTTGTACAATGTGTACTTTCCTTGAACCTTCGCTATTAATGTGCTCCTTGGTACACTGAATTTCTTCGATGCTTCATGTTTTGACATACCATTTTTAATGGCACAGACCGCTTTAAGCAAATTGCTCTTCGAGTATTTTAAGATTTTCTTTGAATCCGACATCTGAAAACCAAATGAAAACATAGAAAATCACCTTCAAATTCATGTTTCTTCCAAAAAAGGCAACAATAATAGCAGGGGGTCAGCTTTTTCTTTTCACTTCTTCTCTGTCTCCAAAAGCTGACCCTGTGGGGTCAGCATTTGGAGCACCTTCATTTTATTGAACTCCTAAAGCTGACCCCCACGTGGGAGCTAAATTAACTACTTTATCACCAAAATAACAATAGCTACTGGTTTCAGAATGTCCAAAAATGTGGTGAAAATCAAAATAAATAATACTGAAATGAAAGAAAGATCAGAAAATACTATTTTCGACTCACCTCTCAGGAGTGATTTGCAACAGCAAGAGGGCTCCATCCACGGCCAAAGCCAGAATAACACTGAATCACAACACTGCTTTACATATTGTTGTCCCTTTGGTCTTCAAAGGTTAGGAAACCCAGGTTACCTTGAAAGAGGAGGTTTCTCCGAAGGCACTAGCGCTAGAAACATCGCTGTATGTGTTCATGGAAGCTTATTTCAGCCAGATCTATTTGGAGGAGTCAGCTTTGGGAGAGGGGTCAGCATTTAGTGCCTTTACTTACTACAACCTTCACAACGGACCTTTTTACATGTTGTGCACGTTAAAAAAGGATCGTCTTCCTCTAATGTGCGCGCGCAATTGGAACAATTAGTGGTGGTCATGTTTGTGTGTTTATTTTGATGAGACGTTTAACGCCTTGTGTGTGTACGAAAATAAAGGAAACCGGGAAAAAAAACAGAAAGATAAAACGGGATTGAGAAGGGGAGATAAAAAGGAATGAATTCGATGAGGTAGTTTCTTTTGTGGGAAAAGGTGTTGTCCGCCCTTTGGACCTACTTGGTGTTAAAATCTTAAAGGATTAATAGAAATGAGTTTGAACTTGGATAATTAGATTATTGATAGATAAATGGATAATTGGATAAAATAGAATAATTTCGAAGGTTAGTTTTAGTTAAATAAAAACTCAAAACTGGTAGGGTACGAACTCAAGGGATGCCACTTGAGAGGGGGTTACCCACCCACTCAAAGATGAGTCCCACGAGCAGGGCGAAAGAGGAAATTAAACTTGAAATCCAAGACAGGCTCAACAATTGTATTATAGATAAATAATATATTCTTCCACGAGAAACAAATAAAATGGGTACCTTTATAAATGAGACAATGTCAGAACCGGCGATCGGATGAAGAGAGACGGAGAAGATGGGAGAAAAACGGAAAGCTCTCTTGCTCGTAGGGAACTGACTTATCGCTCTTAGGGTCCTCTCTAGTGTCCCCCCTCTCGGCGATAGGGCGGAGTTGGTGAGGGGGTCCCTCACACTTTTCAAGGAAAAACAGATACCCATTATTTAAAAAAATAAGAGAAATTTATTTTTTTCTACAGAACTTAACGAAATTAAACAAATAGATGTATACGTACCGTTCAAAATACATAAAGGCCGGATCGTAGAGCATTGTGATGGGGCATATCCTGCAAAAGGTGACGCAGGTGATGCTTGCATGCAGGGGGCTGTAGGCGCAGTAGTGAGTAGCGCCATATTTGTCCAGAACACGAGCAACGTTAAGGCACTATAAAACACGAGTACTGCAACACGCCTAATCAGCGCCATATTTGGTCCCTCATATCATTATCATTTATCACACAGGTTTCTTGATAAGTAGGGTATTTTTATTTACTTTCCGAGTTTCTTGCAAGTTTTGGCCGCGTTTCGTGTTTTTTAAACATTACCTTTGTAATCAGTAGTTGCAATTTTGCAGTATATTTAACGGCAAGTATAAAATGTCCTGTATTTCACCCCTGATGGCGGTAAACAACGGTCAACAGTTGAATAATGAGTCGAAAGAAAGGTATTCAATCTGAGCATCTTGGTATTCAAGAAGTTTTTCATTAATTTCGTGTACTTGTAGTGTGCCGAAAACTTGACAAGGAGGTATAGGATGTAGGACTTAAAACCAAAAATCGTGTCATCGTGTGTAAGCTGGTGAAATAATACTTCCTTGATCATAAAAATGAATGAATGTCCTGGTAAACTGTGAGAAAGATCTACAGATTCGATTACGAAAACTTGGTATATATTTTTCATGTCAATGAATACAGGCGTAAATGCTAGAGTAGGTACCCAATCTCAAGTTGTTAAACCCACCGTCCATGCCCATAATTACCAAAATATATACTTTTCGTTGCAGTACGAAAAGCAAGCAGCAGTGAAGCAGTTTTCAATGTTTTTTTCTTTTGAAATGCCTCAATCCTCCATGATTCATAATTGTTCTTCTGGTTCAACAGTTTTAGATACATAAAGGTAATAATATACGTCGAATAGTCCATGGCAGCCCACTATGGACCTGAAGTTGCAGGTGGTAGTTCCATGGTACGTCACACAATTGTTTTATTGAACATAAATAAAAATCAAAACATTCAAGTCCGATTTTATTGATTCTCCGTGGTCCAAATCAAGGTAAATTCACACTTAACAGTGATGAGACGGGTCCTCCCAATTTGCGGACTAGCCCATAACTCGCCCTACATTGGTCTGACTGGGCTAATTTTCTGTATTTAGACTCTGCTCCAGTGGGGGAAGATTGGGGTCAGCAAATTACCGGATCGTCATCAAATTTTGTTGGCTTGTACTGCCACCGGAGCAGAGTCCAAATACAGAAAATCAGCCCAGTCGGAACACTTTGGGGCGAGTTATGGGCTGGTCCGCAGAATTCGTTTTGTTGACGCAAATTAGTTGATCAGACAGTAATTTTTCAGAAAAATGTGCTCACTGTTATTTTTAATTCTCACATGTTAAATTGCCTTAACATTTTAAAAATCACTGTGGTAATCACGTTACGCTGCCGATCGGAGCACTAAATCACTGTCATGTACCGTTTTAGTATGAATTGACCCCTAGAAATTGTGAGAATAATATTTTTATTTTTGCTGGGCACGGCACTGTGACGCGTGAATCAACCTTTAAGGTACTGACACTTCCGGGATCAAAAGATCGCTACTATCTGACATTTTCTGTCCTACGTATTTCAATTTATTTTGTCTGCTGCAGTCTAGCGATACACAGTTTCTAGAGTGAAAGGGCCTTAGATGGTTCGTTTGTCGCGTCGTAAGTACAGACACTTCAAATGTAGTTCGAGTTAAGGATTCCTCTAACGAGTCCTCAACTTTTTTACGCGGTTCAACACTCAATGAGGCGATGGATTTACTGTGTTCATTTCCAAATGAATAAAAAAAAAAGAAGCAACATATCAAAATCTGAGACAATAACCAAAATATGTGTCTGATTATCCGACCCACCATGTATTGTAAATTCTCAATTTAGGATAAAAAGAAGTAATACAGGCCGTCTCCGTGAAAAATGTTTATTCCTGGAAATGAAAAGAATTACATATTATAATCATAATTCGTTTTCTTTACTTTCGTTTTTTGACGGTAAGCAATCGTGAGGATTAAAGGCATGATTAAAAAAAAATAAAAATTCACGTGCGTGAAATTTTAAAAATGTATTGCTCTCAAATTAAATAAAATCGCTTTTGCAGCCAAAATGCGTATCACAATTCTTAATTAATAGTTGAATAACAGCCTATTCCCGAAATTCCATAGTTTTTTGAAATAAGAACATACTTACGTAAACCTTCGAGAAGACGCCCGTTAATATCAAAACTAAGTTAGACTCTCAGGTCAATAATCAAGAACATTCTGACATTTCCTCGGAAACTAAGTCTTCCACGCTGTGTGCTCGACAATTGACTCATAATACATAGGGGAAACTAGAGATGATTTACCAACGGAAATATCAACAAATTTGAGGCGTCTCTGAAATAACTAGTGAAAGAGCTAGTAAGCAGCTCTTTCGCTGAGTATTGCAAGAAACGTCAAAATTGTTTGCTGAACGGTAGTAGAAACTGAAATTGACACACTGGGTCAAATATCCCTACGTGTCAAACATCCCTAGTTTCCCCTACATAATACAGGGTGGTCGGGTTTGGCATGAACAAAAAAAAGTGGGTGAAATTGGACCGCATTTGTGAGCGAAAATGCCCCATCGACTACGGTCCGAAAATCAAAACTCTTCGAGATAAGAGTTTTCAAATGATTTTTAAGGCTTAAGTAACTTTTCTCGACAAAATGCAATTTGCTCGCTTCCGAATGAACGTTTTGCAACTTTTGATGACGGATTCGGAAAGAGCACACTTTTTTCCGTCGGGATGAGCTATTTTAGTTCAATTTGATCGCTTTCGGTGCCCTTGACAGCCATTCAAACTGGGGAAAATCAGGAATTTTTAATTTTTCAAAAAAATTCAACCCCCACTATTTCACGCTACATCTTTCCACTTCGGCTTCCTAAGGTCAAAAAAACTTCTTCAATCGTCGGCCTAGAAGTGATACCTCGTAAGTGACAAAAATGCCATTTTGAGGTTTTGGTATCGTTTTGTTCATAATTCGTAGTCGCATCTATCTTGTGGCACCTCGTAAGTGAGAAAAATTCTTTTAGCGCTCAAAAGTCCATGAAGTGACATCTCGTATCACAGACATGGACAAAGTGAACTAGTGATACCTCGTAAATGTGGAGGTAGCTCACTCTAGTGTTCCCTAGTAACAGACCTTGTCCGCAGCGTGCTTGTGTTCCCTCGTAAGTGGGAGTTATCAGTTGAGTGTACAACATGGAGCGTCACTCGCCCAAAATTAAGGTGAGTAATGCGGTGTTTTTTTTTCTGTTGTTGTTTTTTTTATCTTTCATGTAGTTTAAACTTTTTGGCAATTCCACGGAGCACTTATGGCGTTTTCCATTTGCATAAAATTCCGCTATGGAGCCGAGCATTTTCACCCGTCTTCTCTGAATTATATCATATTATGGTAACGGAGAAGACGGGTGGAAATGCTCGGCTCCATAGCGGAATTTTATGCAAAAGGAAAACGCCATAAGTTTCACTCCTCAAGATATTTATTTCCCAACTTTGGCTTAAAGACTTTTCTTGAAACCAATCCCTGCACTTACGAGATATCACATTCAAGAGAACACACCTTAAAGGAAATTCGTTCTCGAAAGCTCCTGCCTTTTACGAGGTACCTCTACTTGCGGTTTACGAACGTGAAAGATGACAACAGAAACCTAAGGGCTATAGAATAGCTAGTTAAATCACTTCGTTCAAAAAGTGGATAATTTTGTGGGTCGGGATTTTTGCTCCCGCATTTGACATGAGAATGATCCCGAGTTTGCGCAGTGCAGTTCTTTGTTTTTAGAGTGGAAACGGGTGGGTAAATAAATTAATTAGGCCTCTGTTTTTTTAATTCATTGGAAGTCATATCTCCTAATTCAAGTGTACTGCGCAAACTCGAGATCAGTTTCACGGCGAATGCTTCGGGAGCAATATTGTCCCAATAACCCGCAAAAGTGATCACACGTTTTCCCAGTAGTTTAACTTTAATTCGAGTGGTTTAACTTGGTATTCTATAAGACTTTGTCAGAAACTAACAATAAGTTGACTGCCATTTTCTTACTTTTGCTACCAGAAAACAGCGATCAGTGCCAGAGCGCTGAGGATAGTCCAACTGGCAACAGTTACTCCGCACTCATTTAATGCAGTAACCGAAGAGGTGTCGTCGCCTATGGAAACGGATTTTTTTGTTGAAAATGAAGACCGTTTCTTCAGCGCTCATTCGCGTTCGCTAGCTCAGTCAGATGATGAACTTTTAGACATAGAATCTGCAGTACTTTCTCTGAAAAACGATTCTGCATTCAGAGCTGGATTCTTGGAAGAAGAAGAGTACGATTATGGGCACCTAGACGAAAGTGTGTCCACTTCTCAGAATTTCGAAAATTTAGCGGGGACTGATGAGAGAAAAGAAGTAGCATCACCCGAACCAGGTACGAATGATGAGTCACAGTGACAACTTCCTATCAAAAATTAGTATTAATGAACTTGTTTCTTCAGGCGATGAAACAGTACCAGAAGACAGTAACTGCGGAGAGGTGGTCCAAGAATATGAAAGCCTGCGTTTGAATGAAGGAGGCCCAGAAGATGGAAGAACCGATGGTGACGCAGTGAAGAAGACTAGGAGAAGGACAGCAAACGTGAGTGACTGGCATGACATTAAAAATAAAAAGCTACGAGAAACAGGAAAACGCTACGTGGGATGGACAAAGAAGAAAAATCAAAAAGGAAAAAGGGGAGCAGAAAGAACAGAACGAGTGATGGGTCCGCGTTGCACTTCTGAACGATGCAGATTGATCAGAACGCGTAACTGTGATGCTGTACCAGAATCACTCAGACGGTCCTTGTTTGATAATTTCTGGGGCCAACTATCGTGGGATCAAAAAAAGATCTACGTCACATCTTTGGTAACGGCTGTCAATGTCAAAAGACGAGTTGGTATGGATCCAGACTCAAGAAGGCATAGTACCCTGATTTACACGTTGCGAGGAAATGAAGAAGTGTTCACCGTCTGCAAAGAATTGTTCCTATCCACTTTCGCGATTGGTGAGTGGACCGTTTTGAAGTGGGTAAGGGAAAGTACTTTGAATGCAGGTTTTATCCCTGCCCAAGAAATGAAGAATTCAGAGAGACGCGAGTTACGGAATCCTCCCATGAACGATAAAAAGACATTTCTATATAATTTTTTGGAATCTTTGCCCAAGCTGCCTTCTCATTATTGCCGAGCGTCGACCTCAAAATCCTACCTAGAACCTACTTTCGGCAACAATCTTTCCGACGTTTACCAACAATATTGCGAGCAGTGGAAAAATCATGTCAAAGGCCACGAAAGTACTGAAGAGAGCAAGCCACTGAGTAAATTTTCTTTTGACGCTGCCATAAAAGAGAAGAACATAGCCTTTCAGCGACCGAAAAAGGACGCCTGCGACACTTGCATCGAGTATGAATTAGGTCACCTTGGCGAGATCGAGTACCAAAAACACCAAACAGACAAAGACAGAGCAAGATCTGAAAAGGCCAATGACAAAACGGACGGTGAAAAAAATAAGTGCATAGTCCTGACCCAGGACGTACAGGCAGTGAAAGTATCGCCCATGCTCAACGCTTCGGCTTTATATTACAGGACTAAGCTCTGCAATCACAATTTCACCATTTATAATATCAACAGTAAGCATTGCAGATGCTACTGGTTTAGCGAATGTGAAGCCGATCTAACGGCAAACACGTTTGCATCTTGCCTCGTGGATTATTTGAAAAGCATGACTCTTACATCACCTGCTGTGCCAATAATAATATGGAGCGATGGCTGCGGTTACCAAAACCGAAATGCTGTGCTTTCGAATGCCCTTCTATCTTTCAGCGTGGAAAACAACGTAACGGTGTTCCAAAAGTTTCTCCAAAAAGGCCACACTCAGATGGAGGTTGACTCCGTCCACTCCAACATTGAAAGAAAACTTAAGCATGCCACCATCTACCTACCATCTGATTACATTAAATGCACGTTGAAGGCTAAAAACGACCCACCATACGAGGCAAAGGAGGTCACCCATGACTTCATAAAACATTTCTCTACCCCGATAGTATACAAGTCCATCAGGCCAGGTAAAGTTGCCAATGACCCCTTAGTCAACGACATAAAAGTGTTGAAGTACGCACCTGATGGCACGATTCAGGCCAAACTGGATTTCGACGGACCATTCATCGACCTTTCTAAACAGAGGAATGCGCCGGAAGTACCACGACTTTGTGACTTCTCACCCGCGCACGAAGCAAGACTGAAAATTCCATACAAGAAATGGGTCCACCTGCAAGAATTGAAAGCCGTCATAACCACGGATTGTCATTCATTCTATGACGGACTGCCTCATGAAAACCCGCCTTCCAAAGAAAAGGAAAACAACGAAAATGATCAAGGACTCTTTGACGTTGCTCCTTTGCCTAAAAAGGAGAAAAAGAAATCAATTCGACGCAAAAAAATTTCCAAATGCTCAGAAACCACTTTAAAGACGCCCAAAACGAGCTTGCGAGAAAGAAAATCTCAACCCAGGAGGTGCAACAAAACCAGGAAGATAAAGTTACCGAAACTCTAGTGATTCATTAAGTTACCCATTCATTCATTAAGTTTATCACGTGATGTTTTATTAGTCAATTTTTTCAGCTAGTCGATTTTAGTCAAGAAGGAAAAATGCTGGATTACGCCAACGGGTACGTTTGACTAGCCTTTTGTCGTGTTTATTGTAAAAGTCGAGTGTGTATGTGAAGCACCTTGGTAGATTATAATTTCTTCCGTCCTCAATAGGTTCCAAGACCTTTGAATTTCATTTAACTTTTCAGGACTTCTGTTTTTTACACAAATACTTATACCTACGTTAATAAAGAATCGTTTTAGTAATAGCTGTTTCATTTCTTTTTCTCCCTTTTGCGTGCGGTTGACTACAGAACATCTTGGCTGGGGTACTATGGATTGTGGTGCGAAGATAGTTGAAATTTATCACGTGATGCCTCGTAAGTTGACGAATTCTAATAAAATGAAGTAGTGGGAACTCGTATGTAGCGTTTCTCAGTAACAGCTTGATTTATCACTTTTTATCAATACATAAACCACCAAAACTGTAATATCCTGCTTTCCAAAAGCCCAATCATACATTTTCCTCATTGTAGGTTTTGCATAAAACGTTTTTTGTTTCTCCTGTAAAATCGTGTTTTTTCACTTACGAGGTATCACTTCTAGGCCGACGATATGTTAAATGATAACAAGTCTTGTGTTTTTTAAAAGTGTTTTTCGTGGTCAACGTCCGTAACATAATGGGAAAAAAGTAGTCAGTTTGCCTAAAGTGACGAGAACAGAAGAACATGGTCTCTGATACACTTATACTCGAACGTCGAGCAAGCCCCCAAGCCTTTCGGCGGTCGACTTTCTCCCAACACTGGGCTAATTGATTGCTGATACCGTTGAACCCTCAATTTTTGCGAAACAATGAAATGACAATGATGTGTCTCGGTTACGATGGGAAGAGAAACCACAGCACACAGTTTTCTCTGGATTCACCCTTGAGAGACATCCCACGAGCGCCCTATCATTTCTTCATTGGTACTCGCCAGTTCACCGTTTCGTTTTAGTGCTCAGAGAACGGCACAGGTTCAGCAAAATGGTCGAAAACGTTTTTGAATCGGTGTTTTCGAGTTTTCCTGCTCCAACATATAGCCGACGGTGAAAGTTTCTGTACGGGAGTACTGCGCACCCGCATAACCTTCTTGTTTTCTTGATTCGGTGATGCCAATGGTACAATATCGAGGTCTCCTCGTCACCATCGGATTATTTAGCCGTAGTTCACAGTAAAAAAGTGTCACTGATCAACATTTTTGATACATGAACTTCCTCATTGTATAAAACCTTTGTTGTAGTTTGTTGTCAAACGACAACAACAAATCACATGGAGTACCGGACTCAATGTTTCTCTGAAACGTCGCCAGACATCGTATCTCTTAGCTACAATCGCCAATAGTTGAACCACATTCTAATGAAACCAGAAATTCAATTAAATTAATTTGTTTTACATATGATATGGCTCGTTTACAATTGGAAATTGTTCTAAAAAATTTCATTAGAAAGTAATCGAGTTATAAAGTGTTTATTTACATATTTTTAAGTAGAAGGCGATATTCCAAAAACAACCGTGCCTTCAATTTTTTCCTCCGTTACGCAATGCTAAACGCAAAACTGATGGGAGTGGCCCCTAGAAACGGAGGAACTGGAATAACACAAATTCGATTTAACAGAGTTTACGACGATAGCATGTGTTAAAATTTTGATCGTGAATACCCCTAATGTTTTTATTTTAACGTTCAAAAAACTATGGAGTACTACACTATAAGCCCTAGCTTTATGCATGCAGGTTTTTGTTTTTTAAAAACAGCCGGGTACTGGTAGGGAACAAATGTTTTTCAAAAATTGCATCCTGAGAAGAGACCTTAATACCAGTGAAAGTATGGCACAAATTGAAGTGATTGAAGTGATATCTTCGTAATCATACCTTTTATTTAGAAAATTACTGACCAACCAGCGAGTAAAACAAAATCAGCGGAGAAGCGGAGAATCAATGTCCCCTGCAAAATATTTTTATGGAACTCTACTGAAAATTTGGGAATTCCCCAACTAGTAAGTGTTGAAGTACTTAAATGATTCACCTCTTATCCGCCGTTAAACTACTTATACCTGTCACAACCGTTTGAGCCTCAATGGCCACAAAGGGAAAAAACCCGGACCGCCGACTATGATACACAATATAACACTTAAAATAAATCCACAAAGGGTTGCCGAAGAAATGATACTGGATGTGTGAAGTAATTTGGGTAAATGAATTGTAATGAAGAGTTTCTGCAGGGTCTACTACGAGAAGTAGTGGGAATGACTTCTGTGTATATAACCTGGTGTAAAATTATGGTCCTCTCATTGCTTACTCGTACCTCCTTCGTGTGTGTTTCGTGATTCGCTGCTCCTGTGCTCCTCTGTTTTGATCGTTAAGTTACTGACCCGGACTGTTTATTGATTGATTTTCTTGGCTAACATTTGACCTCGGCACGTTTATTGACTCTCTTGGATTTTTTGTGCTTGAGTTCGTTTTCGAATTTCCATTCACGCTAATCTTCGTGATTATGGAAGTTATTCTTACACCAAAGGGCCGTCCATCCCTTATACACGATGGATACCGCTACAGTCTTCGTCGAACAACGGAAAGTTCGATGAATTGGCGATGCGTGGAAGAACGCCAACATAAATGTAAAGGTGCACTGAAGACGACGACAAACCACGTTGTTATAGCCGCATCTCCACACACCTGCATCCCTAACGTCGCCACACAACAGTTGGAGAAAGTAAAGTTCCAGTGCAGGAAAAGAGCAAGAGGGGAACTACACACCCCTGTATGTAACATCTTCAAGGAGGAGTTCGCAGGAATTTCCGCGAGAGGCTATGAATTCGTAGCGGAATTGCCTATCTATGAAAACATAAAAACTTCGCTCTGCAGCCGAAGAAGGGAAGCATTGGGAACTACCCAAAACCCATCATCAAGCAGCGAGATAATGTTAAATGACGATATGCTCCGCCTCTCTGATGGATCAAACTTTCTGCTTATGGACATCACCTTCCAAAGCGGCAAAAGGGGTCTGGTTTTTAGCAGCAACGCAGCACGAACTTTGATTTCTTCAAGCCTGACGTTTTTCTTGGACGGTACATTCAAGAGCTCATCTAAGCAATTCGCTCAACTGTACACCATCCACGCCGACTTAGGAGGAACCGAAGATGAAACGAATGTTGTGCCTCTAGTGTACGTCCTTCTTCAAGATAAGAAAAAGTCCTCTTACAGAGAATTGTTCACGAGACTCAAGGACGTTGGTTGGTCACCACGACTCATTAAATTAGATTATGAGATGGCCGTTATCGAGGCGCTTCGTGAAGTTTTTGACGAGTTAGATGTGTCCGGCTGCAACTACCATTTTAATCAGTGCTTATGGAGGAAAATTCAGGAGTTAGGCCTGACCACGGAGTACAAGAATGACGAAGTTATCCGAAAGTTTGCCGAATGTGTTCTACTTTGGCCCTGATTCCACCCGAAAAAGTCGACGAAGGATGGTTGGAAATAATGAACATCACACCAGCCCACCACGAAAAACTGACAGAATTTTTGGATTATTTCACTGACCAATGGCCATCTAACGAAAACCTCCCGATATCCACGTGGAACGTATACGGTGAACGGCACAGGAGCAATAATCTTTTAAACCACCAATTATTAATTCGTCACTAATTGGCCAGTCCCAAGTCTGACATAAAAGTGTGAGGGGAAGTTTGCAATGTTATAACAGAATTATCGTAAAGAATATTTCCCAAAATTTTCAGCATAATTTCTTTAAAATACTTTGCTTGAGTTAATGATTCATAGCTTATTCCATTACAGCGCTGACTTTTTTCATTCGCAGATTTTGTTAGGAATTACGCAAATAGTCGAGAAGATTAATAAAATGGCAATAACATAGCCATTAGTGTGGCCATAATTTCTGAATCATACAGGGTGTTTCAGGAGGAACCCGCGAAAAACATGTTTTCGTTATTTTACCTGGAAGCTGCGGTATGGCTTATTTTGAAGATTTTTCACTGTTTTTCCGAACCTTTCGTGTCATATCTCAGTGAAAATCCAAGCGGTTTTGAATTTACTTGGGTCAAAAGCTTACGTATAGGAAATGTTTTTACACTAATCTGTCAACAGCCGACCCACACTATATTCAGCAGAATTTGTTACTGGAAAAAACACGAAATTCAGTTCACTTTTTATTTTTATTTTTTAAGTAACTAGCAGTATTTAAAGGCAGCTGCTTTTACATTTTATTCCTGGAATTCCTACTGTTAGATTTAGTGCTCTTTTCAGAAATGTAGTTTATTTGGTTCCACGT
Source organism: Corythucha ciliata (assembly GCA_038030265.1). Taxonomy (NCBI): domain Eukaryota; kingdom Metazoa; phylum Arthropoda; class Insecta; order Hemiptera; family Tingidae; genus Corythucha; species Corythucha ciliata. The sequence continues at coordinate 44,713,664 of CM075943.1, read as the reverse complement.
TGAAGGGTTAGTCCATAGGACCACTTTCTGTTGTGTTTTGGTTTAAAAAACATGAAATTAAGAAAAATGAAGAAGAGTGAAATTAAGAAATTAAGGGGAACTGATGTGGCCATTATCGGCCTCGGCTATGGTCCACCCCCGTTGGATCACCCCTCATCGGCTACGCGGCATACACTCCCCCACCATAAAGTAATGCATTAATTCTGGTATTGAAGGCCCGTTCACAAGCTCTATGATTTTGTTGCGTGGTATTTATGCAGCCTATCAAAATGCATACACTCCACATAACGTAAACACATAGAGGGACTGTAAAGACCAATTAAATCTCCTGGAAACTCTGCATATGCAGAAAGATCTATTTTTTCCAATTTGGTCCCCAAAGTGACTTTAGACCAGCTTGAACTTTTACCTTGAAATTTCAAGCCCTCGTTCAACTTATGTATTTGTAAACATGCTTATTACAGAGTATTAAAACGAAGGAAGGCGAGAAAGTGAATGCAGTTGCAGAGTCGTAGAAAAGGGGTGGTTTCATGAATGTATACGGGAGTCGAGAAATTACCACTTCATCTCCCCCCCCCCCTTTTATGAAGATGATACTACAGTGTGAAGTGATGAAGATAGGTTGAAAGAGGAATATGAAGAACCTTTCTCAATTATAAAGTTAAGAGGCTTAGCTTCGCCCTAAGCTTGACGAGGGTATATCCAGGTACGGTGCGCTACCTCCACGACGTTTACCTGCATTTACCTTGTGCGCTAACTTCACGTGCGCTAGGTCCACGCAATCGGGGTTTTCAACCCGTTACAGGTATAAGACTGCGGTTTCAATGCAAACAATTGCGTATAATTCAACTGTCTTCAGCACCTAATTCGAAAACATCGAATTTGAATTTGCACCTAGCATCACGAATCCAACACATCGTTCATTAGAATAAGAAACGTTGATGAAATGTTAGTTTAGAGTGCCTGACGGTTTTCACAAAATGAGCAATCCACTGAGTTTCACAAAGCAGGTATATATACCCTCATCCACCTTGGGTTGCGGAAAAAGCGGTGCTTCTTGGTGAAAAGTACTTATCGGCGAAAATCAATCGCGTCTTCATAAAAGGTTCTTTTAGATTTACGGCAGGGTAAAGTCCACTCCACAGTAGGATTATCCTGGTAAATTAACACCCTTTCGCTCTATTCCTCACTTTTGAGGGGGGCTGACTTTCCCTACAACCCTTTGTCGGCGAAATAATTAACCATTTTCCTTGAATATTTCTCTTGGAAAGCAGTGCTTTATATGTATATTTATAAATATATATATTTAAAAGATGCGGGTGCAGAGGAAGGCTCTTAGTAAGTATAACGGAATTCATTTAGACAGATGTCATCAAACTCCGTTTTATTTTCATTTCCAATGAGAAGTAGTGTGTTTAATTCAATTTTTTCATCTTCATTTATTCGCAAAGGCTTATTGCAAAGAACACCCCTGGTTTGGCTTGAAGAACAGTCCAAATTCAAAATATATAATTTAATTAATTAATAATTAATCCGGAGGACCTTGACCCTTAAAATTTGGGTTTACTCACCTCCACGTCCCTCGCCCAAGGCTTTTCCGTCCTTCGATCCTGTACAGGAGTGGAGAGGAAAGGGAACAATTGGAATAGGACCGAAATTGTGGAACCCGAACGACGTCACAACGCGAGAGGTGGCAAATAATAGTTTTGTATTTTGCAGAATCTTCCGCACACAGCTGTCTCTCCACGAAAAATAGAATGAGTGCTTTCAAAGTGATCTACAAAGGTGAAGGTGCCGGGAAGGAAAACGTTGGCCTACTAACCAATTTTCTTACGAGGGGCGAAGGGCTAAATCTTGTCGCTTCCCCACTTAAATTCACTTCCTTTTTTTTCAGGCTACTAGGAAAGGGGAGGCAATTCCGCGCAAACATCCCCCTCGCCCTGAAATATCGTATTTCAGCAAGAGATTGCCAGACAACTTGACATGTGAGGGCGCAACGAGGTTTATGACCAACGAAAAGCATGGGAGAGATATATGAAACCAAAAGAAAAAGAAATAACATAAAATAAGACCAAGAAAATCAATTTAGAAAAAGTGCAAAGCAAATGGGGTAAAAATCATATTGCAACGGAAACAATATCAGTGAGCAACTGACCTAATAGAAAAATAGAGAACACATGAAATAAGAAAACAACCAAAGGAAAATATGTATAAATAATTTTTAATGATTCTAAATCGAAGAAGTACGGAGCAAAACAACGAGAAACCGCATAAATAAAGAAAAAACAGGAAATATAAATTCGAACAAATGCAAAAATCTAGGAATCTTGTAACACAAACAAATCAAACAGTAACCAATAATAGAAAACTAGATAGAAATGAACATAATCAACAAATGTTTTTTTGTTTTTTTTCATTGTGAGGGTAGAGGACATAACTTTACCAGGGGCCTAATGAGTTCCCCGCCGCGAATCCTGACCTTAGCCACTCTCGTCACTCCATCGGGACCTGGAAAAATCTCGGTAACCACTGCGAGAGGTCAATGCAATGGCGGAGTGTTTTCTTGCAGAACAACTACGACAGTACCTGGCTCGATGGACGGGCCATCCTTTTGCCATTTTCTTCGATTTTGAAGGGTGTACAAATATTCTCTCTGCCATCTCCTCCAGAACTGTTGTACCACCCAGCTAACTTTAGCATGGTGGTCCAAACGCGATAGAGGATGAGATGAGACATCTGGAGCGGGCAAATGGTCTAAAGGCGGGCCTAAGGTTAGAAAATGCGACGGCGTTAACGCTTCTGGATTATCACCATCACTACGGTCGAGGGCAGCAAGAGGACGACTATTCAGGAGAGCTTCTATCTGAACAAGTGCGGTGTTAAACTCCTCGTATGTGAGTAAAGTATTGGCTGTGAGTTTGGCCAAGTGAGTTTTCACACATTTGACATTAGCTTCCCAAATACCGCCAAAATGAGGAGCCGATGGAGGGTTCAACCGCCACTCGATCCGGCGATGGCCTAGTTCAGATCCTACCGCATTGTTGTAGTCATGCGATACTAAAAGACAGTACAACTCACCGAGAGAATTTTTTGCTCCCACGAAATTAGTACCTTGATCTGAACAAATTAGAGAACAGGGTCCACGACGCGAAAGGAAACGGCGAAAGGCTGCGAGGAAACAATTAGTCGACAAATCAGAGGCCAATTCGAGGTGAACTGCTTTGGTTGCTAGACAAACGAACAAACAAATATACGCTTTTGTACTCCGAGCACCTCGTTTTCTGAACATGGTAATGGGAAAAGGTCCGGCGTAATCCACCCCGCAAGTAACAAAGGCCTTTAAAGTATGAAATCGAGAAGTGGGTAATGGCGCCATTTTTGGCTGAAAGGGCTTTGGTTTGAACCGAAAGCACCAGTTACATTTTTTCACTTGACGACGGACTAGTGCACGCGCCGAGATAATCCAAAACTTGAGATGAACTATAGACAATAGTAAATGCGCTCCAGTGTGTAAATTGTCTTTATGGCATTGGTCCACCAGAAGCTCTACAAATTTTCCATTTTTTGTTAACAATACTGGATGCCTACGCTCGTAAGGCAAACCAGAGTTTTGGAGACGTCCTCCCACCCTTACTACACCATTGTCCAAAAATAGTCCCAACTTTGAAATGAGAGGATGTAGTTTTCGTCCCGAGGTTTCGGAGCAATTAGCCTTCTCCAGATCTGCAACGATATCACTCAAACAAGTCTCCTGAATGCGTCGACACCACAACAACTCGGCGTTCTCCAACTCAGAGGCAAGTAACGGACTCGAACGAGGTTTTGACCGACATACTACGCGCCGTACGATTGCTGTTACACGAATCAGTCGTCGATACGATGAAATCTTGTCTAAAAGCGGATATAAAACCCATTCCGTGGGAGATATTACAGCATTGCAAATTTGAAGTTTTTCCTCCGGGGGTGCGATCTCTCCTACTAACTCTTCGGCTCCTTTAACGGGCCAAGTATCCTCGGGAGAACAAATCCAAGAGGGTCCATCGAACCACAACGAATGGGATATGAAGGTTTCCACCGAGAGTCCTCGGCTCAAGCAGTCAGCTGGATTCGTTGCACCTCTCGCGTGGAACCAGTCTGAGGGAGGTACATTTTCCTGGATCTGAGTCACTCGGTTGGCGACGAAGACTGACCACCTGGAGGGCGAGGACGATATCCACTGAAGAGCAACAGTGGAATCCGAAAACGCCCTGACGCCGGCGATTGGATGACGAGCGGAAATAGTTTCCCTAACGAAACGGGGTAATTTTGAAAGCAGCAAAGCTGCACATAACTCAAGGCGTGGGATGCTAACGCATTTCGCACAAACAAAGCGTTTACTGGTTCCCGTAGCGTTCGATGTACGGATATAGACAACGGCACCATAAGCAGAATTTGAGGCATCCGCGAAACCTACGAGAAGAGTGTGGTCCCCAGGCGCTCGACCGAAAGAAAGCGGGGGAGGGTGATGTCTTTTAAACGAGAAAGGCTATTAGAAAAATTCTCCCACTGACGACAAACTTCCAGAGGAGGCACTTCGTCCCAATCGATTTTCAACGCCCACAAAGTTTTAATGAGACATTTAACATCCACAGTAACCGGACTGAAAATTCCGAGTGGGTCAAAGATACGAGCAATCGTGGACAGAATAGCACGTTTGGTGCAAAGGGACGACTGATTCGGCAAATCAACGTGAACAGAAAACCTGTCTTGAACTGGATCCCAACGAAGGCCCAACACCTTCTGAGACAACTCCTTGTCAAATGAAAGAAGATCCACCGAGCGATCCTCCTCGGGCACCTCGGACAAAACCTTTGAAGAGTTAGATGACCACTTGGTCGTACGGAATGAGCCTCTTTTAAAAAGACAGAGTAGGTCTCGATAGAGCTCACAAGCCTCAGATTCCGACGATAGTGAATTTAAATAGTCATCCATGTAAAGGTCGCGGTTCGCCGATTCAAGAGCTTTAGGAAAGTTGACTCCCTCCAATTCAACTAAATAGCGGATAGTCCTGAGTGCTAGATAGGGAGAACACGACATTCCAAATACGACAGTATTCATTTGATAAATTTTCAATTCATCTTGTGTGGGGAACGCCAGACAAGGCGTTGGAAACGGCGGTCAGCGTCTTCGACCAATATACGCTGATACATTTGTTGGATATCTGCTGAAAGAGCGTACCGATACAGACGAAAGTGTAACAAAATCGAAAGTAAGTCTCTTTGTAATTTTGGACCGGTGTGTAACAATGCATTCAAGGAATAGCCCGAAGTCGACTTAGCACTTGCATCTAAAACCACCCTAAGAGGCGTACTGGTACTACTGGACTTAAATACTCCGTGGTGCGGAATATAGTACGCTGTACCCCCGTCCTGTGTTTTGTTCGAAGGCACTAGAGACATATACCCCCTTTCGAGATAGCCCGTCATTACCTCGACATACTGTTGGTGTAATTTGGGGTGGGCAAGAAGACGCCTTTCCATCGACAAAAAACGTTTCGTTGCTATGGGTAATGACTCTCCTAAAAGGGAGGGGGAACGATGAAAAGGTAACGACACAACAAACCGACCTTCGCTTGTTCGTGACACGGTGCTCAAAAAACGCTTCTCGCAATATTCGTCTTCCAGTGAAGTTGGATTAGAAGTAGGAACCTCTTCCAGCGCCCAAAATTTTGATATTATTCCCTCTATGGAATCTTCAACACAAACATTAAATACTCTAGCGACGGGGGTTGATGAAGTATCGACCGGTACTTCTCCCATGACTAGCCACCCCAAAGAAGAATCAATGGCCACCGGGCCGATAACGGGCCCCACGATTTTGCGTCCTCCAACAAGGACTGACCACAAAACTGCCCCTACCAACAAATCAACTGGGCCAGGAATGTTGAAGCTTGAGTCGGCTAACTCAAGACCTTTGAGGTGAGGGAGATCCTCGAAACGAACAGCTTTGGAAGGCAATGTGTCCGTAATCTCCTCCAAAACTAAAGCTTCTACTTGAAATTTCCTCTGGGGGAAAATCCTAGACGAGAAGGAAAATGAGGTTTTTTCCTTAATGGAAGCAACGCCTTGCGCTAAGCAAGTTACGTGAGATTTGGTGGGTGAGGTGAGGAGACCAAGGTGTTCACATGCCTCCTTTCTAATGAAATTTGCCTGAGAACCCCCATCGAGCAGTGCTCGCAACAAGAAAGGCTGACCCGTGGTGCGGTGCAAAACTACGACTTTTGCGGTGGAAAGTAGAACGAGGGAGTGCTGGCAGACGTTAGAGACGACAGTTGGGGTGGGAACGAGTTTGGCAGTAGAAGCGACCGTGCTTTGCGATGGAGCGCAGTTGGGAGTGTTGGTGGGAATCTGAGGGAAGCTGACTTCTTGCGAAGTCCCTTCAAAATGAAGCAAGCCATGATGGCGTCGTTTGCAGCGAGAACAATTAAATTTCGAGGGGCATTTCTCGACTGAATGTGAGAGAGATAGACATTTGAAACAACGACGCGCTTTTTTAACTTTATTTATTTATTTATTTATTTTTGCCAGATACACTAGTAATTACAAATACTTCAATAAGAGACAGATAATTGGCCAGCCCCTTTAAAAGCTAAAAGCTTGTGGCAAGGGGCCTAGCACTCTTTATAGCCTAGAACGAGCATGTACACTACTGACATAAAAATCAAATTTTAGACTACATACTATTAGCCTAAATATAACCAATAAAAATCACGAAGTTAATACAAAAAGGAGAGAATAACAAATAGCCAGACATCTTTGCACCAACACATCACTGAAAATTTTGTAGAACACCCCGAAGAAAGGTTCTCAAAGCTTTCCTCGATTTAAAGTTCCTCAAATTAATTTTATTATCATAACAAAACTTGATTCCAGAAAACAATGCTGAACGCCTACGTGTTTCCGTATGGATAGTCGGCAAATTCAAATCACATTGAGACACCGCCCTGGTGCCAAAACGACTGTTAGATTTACATTTGTCTAAGTTAAGTTAGAGAAGACTCAACACCGAATTCAAAAGAAAAAGCTGTTTCAAATTTAAAACCCCAAATTCATTGAAAATTAAAGAAGTCGTGAACCGCCTAGGCTTACACAAAATGATCGTAATAAGGGTATTTTGAGCAGACCGGACAGATTTTAGATGGGATTTCACAGTGGATCCCCAAATCACCACACCGTAACATAAAATTGATTCAACCAAAGCAAAATAAACAGATTTCAAAAGGTATAAGGGTAAAACGGAACGAAGAATTCTAAACCTATAAAATAACTTACGCATACGAGAAACTAATTTAGAAACATGGTTTTTAAATTTCAAATTACAATCGAATAGGATTCCCAAAAATTTATGTTCAAAAGTGTATCTTACTTCTTGACAGTCACACTGTAAATTCTGACCCGCAGTACACACATACTTATGTATTTTAAAAGAAGTAGCGATTGGATTACGCACTTTTTTTTTTAAAGAAAAACGAATTGCCGCCGTCTTTGCTAAATTCAAGCTAACCAGATTGTTATCATACCACGTCTTTACGACTTGTAATTCAGTACTAACAAGATTAACCAAATGATCCCAATTCGAATGACTAAATATGAGACAGGTATCATCCGCAAATGCCTGAATCTCACCCGAGAGTTTTAGGTTCAGCAAATCGTTCACAAAGATCAGGAACAACAAAGGACCCAAGACTGAGCCCTGCGGCACGTCACACTTTAATATTACTTCCCTACTATACTTATCCCCTATCCTAGTGACACATGGTCTGTCTTTCAAAAACGACCATAGAATGTCAAGAGTCACCCCACGAATTCCACAATTAAGTAATTTACTCACTAACAACTCATGGTCAATAGTGTCAAACGCTTTTTTAACGTCAAGAAAAACACCCAGTACATGCATCCCATTATCCAATTTATCTAGAATTGAATTGTGTAAATTAAACAGAGCATGCTCAGTACTACGTCTTTTTCTAAACCCATATTGGTTTGGTGACAAAATTTCATGTTTATCCAGGAAATCACAAAGTCGAGTTTTAATACATTTTTCAAATACTTTAGCTAAAGCAGATGTCAGTGCTATAGGTCTATAATTGCTTAGGAGTTTAGTATCTCCACCCTTATGGACAGGTATAATGACAGTTTTCTTGAAAATATCAGGAAAAGTCCCAGTCGAAAAGCCTAAGTTGAACAAATGGGCGATTGGAGCACAAATAAAAGATGCAATTTGTCTGAGAACGACGTTCTTTAGATTACCAATTACACAGCTGCTAGTCTTTTTTATTTTAATCAAGTAGCTAAGGACTTCTTGAGGAGTAACTGGCGAAAGGAAAATAGATTCCCTGACGATCCTAGGATCACACCTTTCATTAACCATATTGATTCTTTCAACGTCAGGAACGTCAATACCTTCCTTACACTGTCTCCCCACTTCCGAAAAATAGCAGTTGAAGCAGTCAGCAATCTTTTCAGCGTCATTAACAATTAGGCCCGAATCAGTTAGAATTTCATCTACCTCGCTATTATTTAAGTTACCCCCGGGTACTAATTCATTAATAACATTCCAAACATTTTTAGGGTTCCCTTTCCCCTCTAAAATTTTACTTCTGAAGTGCATCACTTTGGCTTTTTTGAGTAACAAGTTTAAAAGGTTTCTATACCTAACGAAACGGGTTTTCAGCGCTAAATTATATTGTTCAGAACGAAGTTTTCTCTTCATCCGATCCCTAGAACGGATTGAATTGACCAATCCTTTAGTTATCCAATCAGTTAATTTCGTGTGTTTATTTTTAACCTTGAACACTTGATTAATTGAACAAGAACTAACCATATTTTCCAACTTATTTACAAACTGATCTAGTGCTTTGTTCACGTCATACGTGTTCTTATAAACGGATTCCCAATTTTCCTCTTTCAGTACGGATTCCAGTTTATCATAGTTGACTACATCTCTATACACAAACTTTCTATTTCTACCCTTACATTATCTTTACTTTGCGAGCCAACACTCGGGGAACTATCTATCGCAAGGCTCCCTAGGCACATGAAATGGTCCGTACTATCCGCATCATAGACAATTCCCACACTATTACCAGGATTAACCCCTTTCACAAAAATGTGGTCGATGCATGACTTGGTTCTATCGGCTACTCTAGTAGGTAGATTTATTACAGAAACAAAACCAGCCTTTGCTAAAATGCTACAGTATTCATTAGAATTAGATGAAGGATTTAACAAATCAATATTTACATCACCAACTAGAAAGTGAACCCTACAACCAACACCAGAACGCAAGAAATGATCGTCTAAATTAGCTAAAAAGTCAAGAACACATCTACTGGGGGACCTGTAAATGGCAGTTATAGCATACCTGAAACCCTTAAAATTGAACTCCCCAAAAATAGAGTTACAACCAAGTTGAACGTCCCTCAACTCAATACACCCAATCCGACGTTCATTAAAATAAACAGAGACTCCCTCAGATTTATTCAGACAATCATTACTTTTATATTCAACAAATCCCGGAATAGTAAAATTAAGTTGATCCAAATTCCATGTTTCACCTAGTACTACTATATCAAAATCGACCTTAAAAGCTGATAAAAATAACAAAAAAGAATCAAAATTTTTCTTTAAACTTCGAATATTAATAGCACACAGTTTAAGACCATCAAAACTCGACAGGTGGTGTTCTGCAACATGAAGATCCCCGCAATTAATAGAACTAATACTGCATGTATCATCTAAAAACTCACTAAATTTATCCATAACAAAAGGGGACAAAAATTAATCGACTAATTACACTAGATAAAGCAAATTAACAAAATAAGGGAACAACTATTTAAGAACAGCAAGATCCTCCTCCCTAGAAATAAGAAGCCTTTTAGAGTCAGTGTCTTTACGCAGAAAAACTTTAAAGTTCCGGCACCAGACAAACTTAAAACCATTTTCGCGCGCGAATTCTTTTGTTTTATACAGCAGATTCATCACGTTCGGGGTCAAATGGTCATTGATGTAAATCGGAGTGTCCGGCCAAGAACGAATTAGGTCGTTTGCTTTTAACTTTAACTTTTTCGCTTCACCAACAACTTTTATCTTGTCCTTCTCAGTTGCAAACTTGACAATAATACGTCTCTCGCGTTTTAAATTAGCGTCAGCAACTCCTGTTCGGAAAGCATCACAGACCGTGGCTTCCACTTTCAACGCTTTAAGTACGTCTCCGACAATTGAATCGCATGACTCATTCGCTGTTACCGGTATCCCTTTTATTTCTAAATTTTTCTTTAAAGCCTGTTGCTCGAGGAAATCGACTCTTTTTTGGAGTTCCGACACTTTTTTTTCATTCGAAACAGTCTTCAGTTCAAAGTCCCGCAAACACTCCTTCACTTTTTTAACATCGCCCTCAAACGAGTCAAACTTATCACTCATAAAGATGACACTTTTTTTTAACTCTTTGACATCATCTAACAGAGTTTTTAAGCCCCCAACCGAATCAATTTCGCTTTTTATGCATTTTACCATATTGAAGAGCTCCCTCATCTCTTCATGAGTAAGTGGAGCCGCAGGGTTCGCAACCTCAGCGAGTGGCTGATTTTTACATTCTGGACACTTCCACTTCGCTTTATAATCAGCCGACATTTTTTTATAATACGCTTCGTTCTTATTAACACACAAAGGATGAAACTTACCGGAACATCCCGTACACGAAAAGAAAACTCCTTCACCCAGGCAGGTGTGGCTTGTGGCAGAGCACAAGTCCATAGTTCAATAAATCCTTCCTCCTTCAAACACAACAAAATAAACGTAGGCACTCTAAAGACATTCACTCGTTGAAGGCTAAAGAGCAACTGCAACTTGCTCGAACCTTTGTTTTGAATTCATTTTCAGAAATGAAGGACATTTGTACCATGGATGGATTGGGACGGTAGAGCAAAGAGAGCATTCTTGATTGGTCGTTGACGCACTACTCGAGGACTCTGGTTGTTGGGCAACAAAAACTTGAGGGCTTTTCCCTGGACTCTTCCCAGAAGGTGTGACTTTCATCGAGCGAGATACAATTTTTGCTTGAGAGCGGACAAAATCAACTAAACTTTGGAAGCTAGGCAACCCATCCTCCCTCGAAAACATGTCAAAATGCCGAACAGTCTCTGCATCAAGCTTCTTACAGGCGGTATTTACTAAGAAGAAATCAAACAAATCTTCTATTTCGAGTCTTTTTAAAGCGAGAGCAGCCTCGACAAACCCTTCTAGAAAAGAATTCAGCCCCTTTTCCGATTCCTGACTGATCGGTTTGAAATTTACTAGTTTATCTAGATAATAATTGCCCAGCGCCCTTTTGTCTTCGAATCTATTTATTAAAGTGTCTAAGAGGAGTTTATAGTTGGCCTCGGAATGAGGAATTCCGGTGATTATACTTGTAGCACTCCCCGTCAGATGAGTGACTAAATAGTTTACCCTCTGTAGATCGGACAAGGATTCATTTTCGTGAATTAATTTAATGAATAAATTATAAAACGGGGTCCAATTTTCAGGAGACCCATCGAATTTTATTATTTGAATGGGTTCAAGTTTGATTTTGCAAAGCGGTGCCCCCTGCCACCCCTTATCTAGATTCCTGATTGGCGACAATCTTTTAGCGACAACCGAAATTTCATCCCATAAATCCCTTAACCCTGGAATGGAAACGTCACGTAAATTTTACGTCATTCGTCTTTCATTAGATCTGGGGGGAGGGGAATTATAGTTCGCTTCTTCCCCTTCCAGCTATCCTTCCCTTAGAGTGTCCGTTAAGAATACCAAAAATCATAAACTTGTATTTATCGTGGCAAGGAAACTGCAGGTAAAAAAATAAAGCCTTACACGTGTAAATTTCGTCGTTTGGTACACTCAAAAGAAACAAATTACGGCCGTTATCGTTTTTATGAACGGATGTAAAAGAAATTTCTTGAAGTCAAGGATTCAGAATAGCCTAAAAAATAGAAAAGTAAAAGAAAACTATAATGAATAGCATGGATTCGCGGATTTACCTCGACGTAAAAATTACGTCGGACGTTTCCATTAAAAGCTGTTGGGGTAACGTTTCCATTCCAGGGTTAAGGCCGTCAATCTGGCAAACGAGGGAGTATAATGAGGATCTACTTCCAACGCTGTGGTTTCCAACTCCTCCGAAAAGGTTACAAAATCTGATACAAGCTCTGGAACCCGCTCGGCTTTGGTGAGAAATATTTCCTCGTTGTCCGCCGTGACGTGTTTTGACAAGTCGTAAATTTTTTGGACTTGCTCAAAAATACCCTCTACCCGATAATTTAAAATTTTAACACGTACCTTCCCAGACATGGTAATTAGAAATTAGAAGAGCAAATAAAGAAATGTGTGTGAGGATTATACGAGTGAATGGTGAGTGAAAAGTTGCCTTCTAATTCAATGAGTAAAGTTTAGGTTTCGTAGGCAAAAAAAAAATGAAAGAAAGAGACAGCTGTGTACATAGATTACTAGCGAAAGATTGGAAAACTTGACCTTGAAGAGGTTTTCACAAAGAGAAGAGATAGAAAAAATACTATAATTTTTTATAGTATGCGACAAAGATAAGAAACTTATAAGTGGACTTTGACGTGCTCCTTTTAAACGCTAGTGAATCCGGCCCGGAGGACCAATATTTATGGTTTGGCTTGAAGAACAGTCCAAATTCAAAATATATAATTTAATTAATTAATAATTAATCAGGAGGACCTTGACCCTTAAAATTTGGGTTTACTCACCTCCACGTCCCTCGTCCAAGGCTTTTCCGTCCTTCGATCCTGTACAGGAGTGGTGAGGAAAGGGAACAATTGGAATAGGACCGAAATTGTGGAACCCGAACGACGTCACAACGTGAGAGGTGGCAAATAATAGTTTTGTATTTTGCAGAATCTTCCGCACACAACTGTCTCTCCACGAAAAATAAAATGAGTACTTTCAAAGTGATCAACATAGGTGAAGGTGCCGGGAAGGAAAACGTTGGCCTACTAACCAATTTTCTTACGAGGGGCGAAGGGCTAAATCTTGTCGCTTCCCCACTTAAATTCACTTCCTTTTTTTTTCCAGGCTACTAGGAAAGGGGAGGCAATTCCGCGCAAACAACCCCAAAAAAGCTCTTTTCGCTCGGAATGTGTTCAATTCTTTGAAATGTTACAAAGGGGTGCGATAATTTGAGTTTAGTCTTTTGATCCTGACTAATCAGGCAAGTTTTTACGATATTCGCCAAACCTGGATAGCTTTTCAAGATTCGCTATCGTGGATCAAGTTACGGCTAAACTGCCCAAAATTGATACAAACCTCCACAATCTGACTGATAGCTGGAAAAGTACGACTACATCTGGAGATAACTGGACCAATTCACACTGAAAAATGTTTGCTCTTTCAATTAGTGCCACCAGATTGCATGTACATGCAACCGTTCTCGACTTATAAGCGCTGAATCCAATAAAACCAACGTCAGGACTAAAAATTCTAAAATATTGATTATTTCGAAAACGGTTGGAAATCGGGGACCTATGTCTATAGGGACTTTCTTGGTCCATTTTGGATCCAGAAAAACCCCTTAATTTTTTTTTTATTACTATTCTAATGAACGATGTGTGAAGAGCTAGGGATTAGAAGATGGCATGGAAGAAGAGATGTCCTTTTACTCGTTCCGATGAGATGAATGACCTACAGGAAAACTCCTGCAGGATCTTTCTTTTCTTTCCCATCATTAAAGCAAAACGACATCATAAAAAAGTCCGTTAATTGTCATCTGCATTTGTTACCTAAATCCCTATAGCACCTGAACTGAAAAATAATGCGTCGTTGTTAGCGCGCGTGCTTTTACCGCGCTCGTTATTTGACGAATACCAGCGAGCATAGATAAATAATACTTGGAAGGAGCGAAAACGAAAGCAAAAATTCATATTTCACATCTATGCAGTGACAGCACGCAACTATATTCACAACACTGCTTAACCTGATGGTGAAGAAGAGAATACCATTTTTTTTTTTTTTTCCAACAATTACGTTATTTTTACCTTTCCCCGCCCATCAAAATGCATGATTGGACCTTTTTTTTTCTTCTTTTGATCGGACACACGAAGCTACTAAAAAGAAACCAAACTGTTTGGAAACTTCAATCACTACCGTGTGTGGAGTCTTGTCAAAATACATGGAAGAGACTCAAAGGTACTGGTTTGTAACTCAAGTTTCCAACCAGTTTCTTTTCAGTCGCTCCGTGTGTAGACGGGCTTAGTGAATAATTTCTGAGATAATCTGCACCTGCCTACTACCAAAGAATATTTATTTTGATGACAAAACAGGTGAATTTTTTGATCAACACCTTAACCATCAGCAATTGATAAAGCCCTTATAGGCCTCTCAAATTTTATCCAAAGTGATAACATTATACAAGGCACGTACACGTCTGGTTTGAAAGGAAATAAATTGCGAAATGTGTGCCTCACTCATGTTCACTAGGATTTTAAGTTCGCTTGGTTTTTCGGAATTAATTACTTCTTTGTTTTATTTATCAATTATTTGACTAATTTGGTAGGCACACTCAAGACATTTTCAGATGAAATCGAACTCCTGATGGTTCGGTCATACTGGCGGACCCACCGCTTTGTCCGGAACCGACTACGGTCATATTGGTGGCCCACCAATTTGTCCGAAGGAGTCTCCGGATATTCTGGTGGCCCACCAATTTGTCCGATACACTACGGACAAATTGATGGCTTCACCCACCAATATGACCGAAGTGTTTCGGACAAATTGGTGGGTGAGGGAATTTTTCCCATCCACCAATATGACCGCCCACCAATTTGTCCGATACACAACGGACACATTGGTGGGTGCGGGAATTCTTTCCATTACCGCACCCGCCAATTTGTCCGCCCACCAATATGACAGCGACTCCTCATGACACACAACCTCTATTTTACTGACGGTGGAACTGATGAGAGGCTGACCAGTCACCACCATGAACAATGAACATGTCTCGGAAGTCAAAAAGGTGATGGATTCGCCCGAGTACCAACTGTATTTGTCTGAGTGAGGTAATCTTGGCCACTTCAAAAATTATATTTCTCTCCATGATGCGGTTCTACGCTATCGAGAAGCATCCAAATTAGTCAGTGGATTAAAGGAAGATTTGAGGCACTACTCTTCTTGTTTATACAGTCAGATTAAATACCCTTCTGATCATTGCTACTGCTATGTCGTTGACAAGTATAAAGATGACGTAATTGAAAATTTACATTATGCATACAATGAGAGGTAAAATTTATCATTCTTTTTAGTAAACAAATTAGACGGCTCCCTTTCTCCTTTTTAGCCATTTATCAGCTGATCGCAATTGGGATGAGATCGTGAATTCAAACGATTTCAAGAGGCACTTGGAAGAGCGTCACAAACTTCAACATTATGAGAACAATATTGCACTCCACCAGGCAGTTCTTTACTTCAACGATGCAACATCCACGCTTCGTGCATAGTGTGAAAAAAACGCCAAACCGAAAAACTCCCCGGCTAACCGAACGCCTCTTCGGTTCAATTTTTCCCCTTTCGTTTCAACAGTACCAGAACGTCGTGCTGAGTTGGCACTCGAGAGTCATTTTCATGATCGAACTTCAGCTTCAGAGCACGATGACCGAAACACGGGCGAAAGGTTAGCCGAAATGTCGGCGAACATCACCCGACCATTCGGTTAGTAGGTCATTTAGATCGAAATTCCCAATTATCTCGCCCGACTGCTTCGGGCGACGTGTGCGTCATGAAGCCGGTTGTAGAATTCGTCTTTCGTGGGTAGACTCGTTCGGTCGTAGCTTTCCCAGCTGGAAACGACATCGTACGGGACACCTGCTTCCTGAGCAAGAGGTCAAGTTGCTTGCCCTGGTAGAGTTTGGGCAGGACAGCAAACTGTTCCCGGCTCATGTTCTTGACGAGCGTGTCCAGGCGTGGAGGAGGTCCACAGTCGATGGATCGTCGACAAAGGCAAGTCCCCCGGTGGGTAGCGACATCGAGGAAGCAAAACCATCCAAATTGTTTGCGTCTATGTACAGGAGGCGCCACGATCACTCGATTTTGCATGACGGGTGATTGCCTGTACATAGCCCCCTCGGATGCCACTCTCGACCATCTGAAAAACATCATAGTCGGTGATTAAATTGAGTTCCACTCCTGTCAGGCGGAGTGCTCCGTCCCACGAAAGACCTGGCAGCGAGAAGTAGTGAGCAGGATCAAGCCCATACTCGGAAGTGAGAAATCCGGTCCGGAAATTCTCAAATACCTCGCGCAGAAGAGTGGTGTCCATGCGGAGGTAAAGGTCCGAGTACTCGCCCAGAGTTTGGATGTTGAAGGCTGACCAGACCTTCTGGGCGTGGGCATAATCCTCGTCGCTGACGTGTGCGTCATGAAGACGGTTGTAGAATTCGTCTTTCGTGGGTAGACTCGTTCGGTCGTAGCTTTCCCAGCTGGAAACGACATCGTACGGGAACACCTGCTTCCTGAGCAAGAGGTCAAGTTGCTCGCCCTGGTAGAGTTTGGGCAGGACAGCAAACTGTTCCCGGCTCATGTTCTTGACGAGCGTTTCCAGGCTGGAGGGCAGAAAGCGGATCGAGTCTATGAAGCGGAGCCATATCGAGGGGGCCGAAGGATCACTGTCATCATGTACGTCCAGTCCAAACGAGATGAAGTTCTCCTCTGTGTGTGGGATGGCGGTCACACGGATCTCGGCCAGGGCAAGGTCCCTCACGATGAATTTGAAATCATAGTTCGAGCCTCCGTGGAAGACAACCGGGATGAAGTTTGGCTGTCTTGCCATCAGGTTGCACTTGCTGTGGGCAGCACCTCGGTACGTGCCCCGGATGTGATCGTGGTCAAAAACTCGATCATCACCCATGGGATGGCGGCACAGGTGGCAGATGGTGGCTGCCGCAAAAGCTTCCATGTCCTCCCTGGTCCGGGGCGGGTTGACATTGCCCCGGTAGACAGTGCGAATCTTGTCGGCGATGAGTTGAAGCGTAACAACGAGCTCGGCAGATGCGCATTGACCTCTGTAGACGTAGGGCTCGTTGAAGGCAGGTCCGAGAGGATGCTCACCCTCGACCATCACGCAGAAGGAAGTCATGGTATGCTTCTGGTACCGGGAAGTGAACGATGCTGAAGATGGTGGCTCGCATGATGAAATCGGCTCCAGGATGCACTCTGTGTCGATGTACATGACGAGCGGTACACGGACGCTCTTGTGCACGTGGATGGATTCTCGAAGGTTTTATGTAGCTGCCTACATCATCAGCAGGGGATCCTGCCATTGCTGGCGGGAGCACCCCGCTGATGAAGTCCTTGTGGGAAGAGTTATGCGGAGGTGGAGGAGGCGATACGTAAGTATCATTCTGTATCAATTTTTGCCGAGATTTGACTTTCGCTTGTACTATATGTAGAGAAGAGCCCAGCGCAGCCCACCAGCGCTAGGACCCTCACCGCCGCCCAGCCCACCTGCACCAGGACCCTCACCACCGCCGCCAAGTCCTCCAGCGCCAGGACCCTCGCCGCCTATGAGTTCTGACTCATCGATTCAGGAGGAGGCACTCGATCTACGGAGGTAGTTTGAACGTAGATAATGCTACATTGATAATTTAGTTTGATATAGAATTTACAATGTATTCATTTTTGTCACATGAAGACAGCGATGAAGATACAAAATAAAAATTTTGACAAAAGTCGTTTTCTAATTATACTCCTTATGCTATAAACTTAATTCAACTAAGTTTGCATTTTTCATTTTTCCCATATACATATAGTAAATATAAATTCGGGGCGTTATTGTACAGATGTATTTCGGCATCTGTCAAGCTGGAAGCCATTCTTCGAGGCAGGTACAACCAACAGTCTTCTCCGTTGAAGTCTATCAATGTTACTAGTCCTTCGACGTATGAGGGATGTGAGCGTTTCTCCAATTTTTTAATAAAATATTTTTTCCTCGGAGTCAACTTATCCATTGCTAGAAGTTGAACGCATTTTGAAGACTTATTCAGCTTTTCCAAGATTGACACTGAAAAAGAATAAAAATATTAGATTTATGTACACCTCTTTTATGGTGACGATCCGGTCACAAGCTCTATGTTCGGTAAAGCCATTGCATCCAAATCCCTCGAAGCATCGTTGCATAGACACCACACAACACAAACATAGAACTTGTGAACGTGCCTTTTTTACAAAAAAGTAATCTTACTTGTTAACTCCTTTGCGACGGAATGCAGTGCAGACATATTGAGGGCTCTCATTTATTTACCCAAAACGTCCCACCATTCATCCCCTCCCAGGGCAGACGTACAAAAAAAGTTGAATGCACCATCAGTTTGGCTTTAAAATAAATCATGTATGATCGCCTCACCACGTCACCGTTCGCAGTTATATCCGCATCCAAGTGAAAGTTATTGGGTCAAGTTCACGAAAAAAGATCGCGGGCAACAGTTTGGCCTTAAAATGAATCACTTCTTTAGAGTATCCCCCCCACCTAGTGATATACTTTGATTTAAAATAAAAGAATATTCTTCCTCATCTAAAAAAGGCGGACCGGTCTTGTGAATGCGTAAGCAGTTTGTTAACCCCTCCACCCCCGTTCACCTTAGAAGTTCGCAGATCTGCATTCTAGTGAAAGTTACTCGGTCAAGTTCATGCTAAAAAAGATCGCGGAATAAAAAGTAAAAGTAACCCCGCCAAGTTCACGCTCCAAAAGTATGCGGAAATGTCGGCCCACCCTGACATTGACAGTTCTTTCGTTTCGTATATAAAGCCCTGCTGTTGTAAAACCAATGTCTCGAGTGGTGAAGCATCAGTCGTCGAAACTGTAAGTACTCCCCTAGGATAATAAAAAATTTGATTTGCCTACAGCCTAATAAATATTGAGTAAAAAATCCTGAGGTGGGCCAAAAAGGGAGGAACAAAAAAAAAAATTAAAAAAAAATTGTTTCGGATTCGAACCCAGGCACTCCGCATTGCGCAATCGTGAAATTGTGACATGCCATTTAACCTAATTTAACTGATCTGAAAATTAACGTAACCTGAAAAAAGTTTTGTTCCGACAGCAGCCTGTCGGGAAAAGTGCATTTCATTCATGCGACAATCGAGTCAAACCTCATAAGTTAGAACGATATCAATCAATTATGAATGAAATTTAGGCCGGGATAAAGATTTTAATTGCAAATA
>CM075943.1:44631440-44693917 GCA_038030265.1 Corythucha ciliata | reverse complement strand
TCTACCCCTATTTTATTGTGTCCTGCGGGTTCTTGCCTAACTTGTGTCTGGGGTGTATGGACACCACAGTCACACAAGACCCAGGTGGTCATCATGCGGGGTAGACTGCCACGAGAACAGCTCCTTGGTTGTACCACACCAGGGGGGGTGACCCTAATGGGGTGGGGTGGGGGGGCTCTCGTGGGGAGGTACCTTGGCGTCCAGATCGCTGGTCATAGGGGGGCAAGCCCGCAGCTGGACCTAGTGTATTGATTCTTTATTGACAGACCTATCCAAACCAGAAAAGGAAGTTGAAAAAGGACACAATAATATGATTTACAACTATTAACGAAAATATAATTCCCTTTAATTAGAGGTTGAGGAAAAAAACTGAAGTTCTCTGCGGATATCCGATGGTGTTCGAGACCCGACGAATGTCGAAGATGTATCCCGCCGACGGTTCGGCAAATCGATGAATCGTCGAAAGGTCGTGGTGAAACTCTTCAGGGAACGAAAGAAAAAGGAGTCGTCGATACGCCGACTGAGATAGCGTTGGCTATTTTCTTTACAACGTCCAAGAAAAACCGGAAGTAAATCACTGTGAATCGAGATGACGGAACCAGGGGGGCTATTCTGTAACTCTTAACGCGTGCGTTAGCGAATTTTCTCAGCTGATAACTTTCAATTATTCACCTTGTTTATTTCGCTAACGCACGCGTTAAGAGTTACAGAATAGGGGGGCAGACCCACCAAAAACTTCTTTCTCCCTCCTTTTTATTTTTTTTTTCTTCTTCCCGTCTGATCGTTCAATTTATCCCTTTTTCTTCATTATTTTGAAATTGAAGCCGTATGGTTTCATTCATTACATTGGCCCCTCCTCATGTAAAGAAAAACACTTTCGGCATGGAGGTACAGAACATGGTGAAAGTTTTTTCGCGGTAACCAAAAATTAAAGAGGAATAATGATGCAAAAAAAAGAAATACATATATGAAAATGTCCTTTTAACATTGGGAAGGTGAATTAAATGTTATTGCCAAATATAATTGACAACAAAATTTAATCATGAATGTCGTTAATAAGTGGTGTGGGATATTATGAAAAATAAAAATATTTACAATTGTTGGTAATACGGTTTTAAAGACGATGCATGAAAAACACCTCTCAGCTTCTGAGGATCATTTGTGTCCTGGATCAAGAACGTGTATTTTCCAATTTTTTCTTTTATTTTAAATGGACCTTCATAATGAGGTAATAATTTCGCTGACAATTTGTCGATTTTTTTGCTTATCCTGTTTTTCACAATTAAAACCAAATCGTTTGGTTTGAATTTTGGCGTCCACTGTTTGTCTTTATGTAATTTGGTCGCGAGTTGGTCCCTTTTTGTTTTGATTCTGAGGTATAATATATAATCTAGTTGTTCTCGAGTGAGATTTATAGGTGATTTGGGATTTGATGGAAGTGCTTTAGCCCACGGTCGGTCAGGAAGTCGGTTGAAAAATGCTTGATGGGGTGTGCACTCGATGGTGTCGTGATAAGTTTCGTTTATGATTTTTTGTATGGTTGGGAGAAGGGAAAACCAAACAGTCTGCTTTTTGTTAATTAATACCCTAATATAGGACAGTACTTCCCTGTTTACTCGCTCGGCCAAATTCGATTGGGGTCTATGTATAGCGGTGAATCTATGTTCAATGCCCGTTTTCGTTAGAAATGACTTCCACATTTTTGAAGTGAAAGCTGATCCATTGTCAGTCAAAAATCTCGTGGGTTTACCATATTCAGTGATCATTTTTTGAACTGTATTGTCTCTTTTGAAGTAGTGCTGACACATGGGAATAAGATAGTAAATTTACTGAGATTGTCAACGCATGTTAGGATGAATTTGTTGCCAAATTTCGCGGGAGGTAACGGTCCTATATGGTCTATTGAAACAGTGTCCCATGTTTTTGAACAAAATATAGTTTCGGCACCACCGTACGGAGTTTTCGTTTTCTTTTTCATCTGGCATGTGTGACAATTTCTCAGGACTAGCTTAACTACGCCTTTAGCATGACGACCAGAAAAATTTTCTTGAAATAATTTCCAGCACTTTTGTGTTCCTACGTGTCCATATTGTTCGTGTATTTCAGTGATTAATTGTGTTAGAAGTGATGTGGGTATGAATACCTTAAACGTATTTTCTTTTTTATTAAATTTATGAATGATATTATCGCGGAACCCAAAATTGTTATTTTGTGAATTCAGTTTTGCTTGAATGTAATCGTCACGTTGTTGTTCAACGGCCAATTGCTTAAGAATTTCGTGAAACTTATTGATTTTCAGAACATTAATAACAAAATTATTATTGTTACTAAGTACCGATGGATTGGGCTGAGTAGGGTGTCTACTTAGAATATCTGCGATTAAGTTAAGTCGTGACGGGATGTATTCGAATTTCAAATTTAAGGGTTGAAGAAACATCATCCAACGTCGGAGGCGTCGAGTGGGATTCTTACACGTATTAAGAAAAACAATGGCCTGATGATCGGTTCTAATTGTAACGTTGTATCCTGCTACTATATCATAAAATTTCTTTAGTGACAGGATGATCGCAAGTAACTCTTTCTCTGTGATGGTATAATTTTTTTCGGTTCTGGTAAAAGTCTTACTCATGAAACCTAGAGGCTTTATATTATTATGATGGTCTAATTGATATAATTGACTCCCCATCGCAAAATCAGAACTGTCACATTCAATAAAAAACGGTTTGTCGAAATCAGGATAATTCAAATTTGTCGCTTTGCAGAGTTCCGCTTTAATTTCTCGGAACGAATTCTTATGTATTGTTTCCCATTTCCAACTGGTTTTAGCTTTTAATAATTCGAATAAAGGTAGGGCTTTTGCAGACAAATTTTTAGCGAAACTGGAATAAAATCCTATCAAACCAAGAAAAGCCTTCAATTTTCGTACATCGGTTGGTTCGGGAAATTCTCTAATGGCAATTATTTTGCTTTCGTCCTTAAAAATACCTTTGCATGATATCACAAAACCCAGTAACTTTAATTCTTGTCGGAAAAACTGACATTTTTGCAAATTTAATGTAACATTGTTCAATTTGCACAGGTTAAAAAGTAGTTCTAAGTGGTTTAAATGTACACACATGTCTTTTGACGCTATTGTGATATCATCCACGTATGATTTGAAGATATCGGAGTATGTAGGAGGTATAACAAGTGAAAGACTTTTGATTAAGCTTGGTAAACTATTCCGCAATCCAAAAGGGACCCTTGTAAAATGGTACATTATTCCTTCAAATTTAAATGCTGTGTATGGCCGAGATTTGGGGTCCAAAGGTATTTGTAAGAAACTAGATCGTAAGTCAATTGCTGAAAAATACGCACATCCTCCAAGATCTTTGAAAATTTCTGTAATTTTTTTAGGTGAATCGTATTCGGGTATTGTTCGTTGATTCAAGAATCTGGCATCAAGGCAAGGTCTAACAGTTTGATCTTTCTTTGGTATGAAAAGGATAGGATTCAAATAGGGACTGTTGGATCTTTCAATGATGCCATCTTTCAACCATTTATAAATTTCTTGTCGGGCCAATGGAAGAATAGTTGGTTTAATTGGGTAACAAGGTAATTTATAAGGGGTATTTTCGGTAACAACAATTTCGTGGGTGTACCCTTCAATAAGTCCTATCTCATTCCGGAAGGTGTAAGCGTACTTTTGAAGTAATGTTTCCAATCCAGATGTAATTTTTGAGGGTAAGTGTTCTAGAGAGTCAATTATTGATCTAATTTGTGTAAAAGTAGGTGTAATGTCTTTGAGTTCTGTGTTGTTATCGATTTTAATATGTTTGATTTGAACATTGTTCGTAGTATCGTATGAAATGGATTTTAAATAAAATGATTTGCTCTTGTCTGTGATATTAATTACAATGTTCTGGTTATTATAATTGAAAGTAACGGTATTGAGTTTGAAGTCGATGATGGTGTTGAGATGAATTAACGAATCTACCCCAATGATAACATTGTTATTCAGTTTGGGAACTAACACAAAAATTAACGGAATTTCGAAATCATTATCGAGCTTGATAATTAATAAAATTTGTTTGTTAACAATGACAGATTTTTGCGAGACAGCTCCCGTAATGCTTGTTTTGGTCATGGGTAAGCTATCGAAAGACATTTTGTTTTCAACATGTTCTTTGAAAAATTGCAAATCCATTGCTGTTATTTGCGAGCCTGAATCAACTAAGGCGTCTACAGAGGAATTATTAATGAAAAAAATTGTAATGTATGGGCATTCGTGATTTGTGTCTTGCTCAGTAGTATCGCAATTTTCATCAGTGAGAAGCCTGGAGTCAACAATGTTGAATACATCTCTTTCGAATGGAAGGGTCTCGCAGTTGTCTAGTTTTTTTGATTAGTCATGGTATAGTGCTCACTATCATATTGTACTTCTCCTATATTTTTATCGGATGACGAATAGTTCTACGATTTCGAGTGTTATATCTATTGCCGGTAAATTCACGCGAATCTGTGTTTTCTTGTTTCATGGGAACTTCGCTGTGTTCAAAAGTATTTCTGCGTTGGAATGGAAACGTTTGTTTTGTCGAACCTAGGAGTCTATTTCTGTACAACTCTTTTAAATGATTTGTTAGTTCATCAATACATTTGTAATCTTTAATCACCGTATGTTGATAAATGTCATGCCCAAAATGAGAGGCTAAAGTGCGCAATAAACTAAATTCTGGAATTTTAAAATCTATTTCCTCTAAACGTAATAATATATTGGCGATATAGAAATCGGGTGAGATATTAAAATTTGGGTTGAATTTTCCATTGTATAACAGTTGTGTAACATAACAGTGGTAAGTGTCACCTAAAAACTCTTGTTTAAATTTAAGTTCGAAATCCTCAAAGTCTAAAAAGGAATTTCCATGTCTAAAAAACCAAACCTGAGCCTCTCCTGTAAAATGAGGGGATAAGAAATCTTTGAGGGAATATTCCCGATAAAATTTATATTTATTTCGAAGGGAATCTAAAAATTGTCTAGGTTTATGTTTACGAAAATTGGTGAATATCAGTGGTGTGGAATGAGGCGTCTGTTGAAAGTGTGTCTTGTAAAAATTGTCATCGGTCTTCTGTACACGTGTGGGAATATCCAAAACGGAGGCTTCACCTTTTACCGTGATGGTTTCCACCTTAGTCATCACTTGATTCATTAGTGGATTGTCTCCCGTATTTTTGAGCTCTTTTTGTCCAGTCAGGTTGTTTAATTTTTCAGATAAAGTTTTTACTTTATTTTTTAGAACATTATTTTCGAGATATAAATGGTCGAGTTTTGTTTGTAACGGTTTTTAAAAATGGTCAATTTGTGGTAGTTGAATCGATTTCTCCATTCGGTTGATTTTTTCAAAAATAGTACATAGTTCTGAATCTACCACGTCTCTAAAATTGTTTAAATCGGAATGTATTAGCTCAACATCAGTTTTTAATTCTATATGATCGTCATGTATTTTTTTAATTTCAATCTTGTTGTCGTGGTAATGATCCTTCATGTGTCGTTTTAAAGAGTTCAACTCGTCAATAATGGTGTAAGAATGGGTTTTATAGTCATTTAAAATGGCATGGGACTCTTGTAACATATTTTGAAAGTCCTGGTCATCCAGTCGTGAAGCCATAATTGTGTCAAAACGAGAGTTAATTTCAGCTTTATGTTCACGGAATCCTTCATTGATGGATTCGAATAAGTTTAAAATTTTACCATAATCGAGGTCAGTTTGAATAGACACGTTCGTGGTACAGGATGCATTTGGTAAATTTTTCTTACTTCTTAATTCCATCGTTTTAAAGTCGTATCACGAGTTCGGGCGCCAAGATGTATTGATTCTTTATTGACAGACCTATCCAAACCAGAAAAGGAAGTTGAAAAAGGACACAATAATATGATTTACAACTATTAACGAAAATATAATTCCCTTTAATTAGAGGTTGAGGAAAAAAACTGAAGTTCTCTGCGGATATCCGATGGTGTTCGAGACCCGACGAATGTCGAAGATGTATCCCGCCGACGGTTCGGCAAATCGATGAATCGTCGAAAGGTCGTGGTGAAACTCTTCAGGGAACGAAAGAAAAAGGAGTTGTCGATACGCCGATTGAGATAACGTTGGAAATCGGTGAATCGGAAGGTCGTGGTGAACACTTCAGGGAACGAAAGAAAAAGGAGTCGTCGATACGCCGACTGAGATAGCGTTGGCTATTTTCTTTACAACGTCCAAGAAAAACCGGAAGTAAATCACTGTGAGTCGAGATGACGGAACCAGACCCACCAAAAACTTCTTTCTCCCTCCTTTTTATTTTTTTTTCTTCTTCCCGTCTGATCGTTCAATTTATCCCTTTTTCTTCATTATTTTGAAATTGAAGCCGTATGGTTTCATTCATTACACTAGTTGCGGGCAGACTTAGGAAAAGTTGTTGATCTTTTTAGGGCTACGTGGGGTCGGTCTTTATGCCGATCCTCTTGGACGGCTCGCGCTGTGCGGGGCACCCCAGGTCAGTCCCCACTATAGCCCCGCCCCCCCCTGTTGGCAAACACAGCCAAGAGAAGTTTTATGACACCTGCAGCACTTTAAAGCGGAGAGAAAAATTTTGAAAGTATTTCATTCTTCTTTAATTTCATAACAAGGCCCAAACGCTTCACTGTTCTTTCAATTTTCCAAAAGTTAAAGTCTTGTTGCCGGCATTGAAAATGGTGTAAAATTTTCCCAGGAATACGTCTCCCAAAATCCAGTCGACGTCGAAATCGTCTTCGCCCTCAATTCCGAGCATACACTCGTCACCTTCGAGCTAAAATAAAAGAACAAAATCAATGAATAAATTACACTCGATACTGACGATAGGAGGGATTTTACCTGTAAGACGTAGTCGCGAGGTTCCAGCGTGTACGTGACGTTGGAAATGGTGAAATTCAAGTTGGGTAGTGAATCAATTTCTGTTGCATTACAGCTGATCTATACGAAATGCCGGGAAAACATGAAAAGAAAAAAAAATCGTATTTTTCGACAAATGAGAAGAATTTGTACTTACCACGCCCAATCCTTCGTAGTATGTGGCGTTGACGGCGGAGAACAATTCGTAGACGAATGAGGTGGGACCGACAATGAGTGAAGTGCCGGTGTCAGCGATGGCTGATCCGTTTCCAGATGAGATATTGGTTCCGGAAACAGTCAGGCTATAAAGGTGAATAACAACTTGAATTTCGTGGCGTTCTTTAGTTTAAATAGAATATTCTTCGGAAAATTCACTTGTCAAGATTAAACTGCCAGTAGCCTTGTACAGTGACGTTTATTTCATGTGTCAAAGAGTCAGCCTCGACAAGTTTGTCGTCGTAGCCTCCAAACATGATTTCACCTCCGCGTACTTCACTGTCGTTTCTATCAATAAAAAAGTAATAGTAAGTCATCATGGGAGATTGATTTGAATACGCAGGTGCGTACCTGTTCAACCAGACTGAAAACATTGGTTTCTTCAACAGCCCTTTGGCGATCATCATGTTCAGAGGAGTTTGAACGTTGTCTTCAGATATTGACCGGAAGCCCAGGCCGAAAAGACCGTCGAAATCATTTCCTTCAAAGTCCTCAGACAGTTGATTCATTTCACCGAAAACGACGTGAGGGACTTTGATGTGTCCCAACTATTAAAACAAACGAAAGTCAAATTTAGAGAGCTTATTAACAGATGTCGACTATAATAGGCACAAAAAGCTACTCACGTGTAGAGTGTCTTCCGAGAGGTAACCGGCCACTGCACCCGAACCGTACTCGATGGAGATAGCCGTACCGTTCTTTTTGTAAGTCCTGGACTTTTTTGCGTTGTACTTGCGTTTTCCCTCTACTCAGACCACAACAATAAGTCAAAACCTTATAAAAGTCGGTCGTTCTTTTTTTTTTACTCACTGCAAGACTCTCCATCGCATTTTTTTGAAGGGACCCAAAGGTTGGACGACCCAGTGTCAAAATCGACTCTGAATTTTTGCTGAGGAGTGCCTAGACCAATCATCCCATAGTAGTAGGACTGCGAAAAAATTAATTACAAAAATCTTAAATCCGCTTTGCAAACAGTAACATTTTAATCTTACGTTTCCACTGTTTTTCAATCGCTCATCTTCGGTTTTACCGTGTTTTTTACGACGTAACGCAACTTGGGCTGACGAAGTACTTCGTGGTTTCAAAAAGTCCTCCAATTTACGAAGTTGACCAGACTTTTGTAAACCGACTCTGCAAAAGGATTAGAATTTTTTGTGCGCGTTAGCTGCGGAACACAATCATATTTTGCGTGGGCGCGGCATCTTTTGATGGGAATTGCGGGTTTTGCGTCTCACTTGAAAGTCGCGGATACGCCCAGGACAGCCAACGTGCCCAGGAATAATAAAAGGAATAGCTTTTGCATCGTTGTCGTCGAGCATTGATTGAGAAGACATGGCGATGACCGTATTTATACCACTTGTAAATCTTGAGTAGATTGACTTATTTATCATTCACTTCAAAATGTCCCGAAGTGATCAGGGTAAGCCCTACCGTGTTTGAAGGATTCCCGTTATTCTCAGATATAAAGGTATATATTTATTTTAATCTAATAACCGTCAAGTACCAACCCATTGTTCGAAATTGGACGTTTTGTTTATTAATTCTTGGAAATTCTCGGTGCCTATTTTGATGTAATATCCGCACCTTAGCTTAAACCGGACGACAATCCAGTTCAACAAGAGCATACCAGATGTGAGGGGTTTAAATCTGATGGCTGAAAATTGGGCAATCAAGGCCAAGACTGTAGGCACACAAAGTTTGCTCCAATGATTCTTAAATCAATCAAACCGCAGTTCTACGTAGATCATTCTACTCGTATACAGCGTGAATCGTATAGGAATGTAAAAGGTTGGGCCAAGCGAAGAGCCGAGCACTCGAGATATGATATCCCAGTGGGTACTGTTGTTATTTATTTATTTATTTTTTTTTCGAAGAATGGCAGCATGACTGGGTGAAAAAACCACGATAAAATGTTTTGTAGTAAAAACATCAGTTTTCAATTAAAACGTCAAAACTTCAATTCTGGGTTGAAACTCGTCAGTTTCGTGATACAATTTCCGGTTTTGAGGTAAAACCTCCAATTTCAGGGTCAGACTTTCTTATTGAAGGAAACTTGACAAAATTAGTTTAACAGGTAAGTCACCAGTTTTGTAAAGAAATATTCAGTTTTTTATACCAGACGTCAGTTTTGTGTTGAAATCGTCAGTTCTCAAGACAGAACCGCAGGGGCGTAGCAAGGGCAAGTGATGCCCGGTGCGGGTCTCTTTTTCGTGCCCCCCCCCCCTGAGGATTAAACTCGGGTTAAAGTTTTGACCATAAATACCCCTAACGTTCATTCGTGTTTTAAAACCAAAACAAAAAATATCGCGTTTTTTTTTCAATAGCATAATTATACCGACAGTTCCAGGCATTCCAACCTCGATAGATCATATCCACTCGCTATTCCCAAACATGAACAAAAGAGGATCATCAAGCACACAGCGATGCGAGCATAAATCAGCGTGGAACTATGAGTGAAACCCCTTCCTTCTCAGTTCAAATGAGTTAGCCCCACCCATCAAACGATGTTGCTTGTTGGATCGGTGGGGTGCTTAACTGCTTACTGCTTGGGTTTCCTAGGAAGGAGCAAGGCGTGCCGTAATGTTGCGGTTGCGCCCGATGTCTTCGCTAAAAACGTTCCCTTACAAATTCACGTTCTTGTTTCCTATTCCTAGGTAGTGGCTCTAGCGTACCGTGGCAGGGGCGAGGGGGGCGGATCGCCCCGGGCTCCCGTTCCCGATGAGAACGACTGGTTAAACTCGCTTGTAAAATTGAGTAAAACGCTGATTCGCGGCTGAAATTGAGAAAAATTGCTGAAATTTATGGCTGTTAAGGTGGGGTTTCAGGCGTGTTTCCTCGACCCCTTCCCAGTCATCCCTCGCCTAAACTTCGCACATAAATTTTGGCTCCGTTTCTGCACCAATATTCGATTTCAAAGTCTTATTTCAATCTTCAGGAAGTTCTACAGTGACCTTGGATCTTTCTTTTCCAAATTTCATCCCTGAAATTACCTTAAAACACATTTGAACTCCAAAGTGTTTTGGGGTTATTTTGCGGGAAAAAATTGAAAAAGCAAGATCTAACGTCACTGCAGAACTTCCTGAAGATTAAAATAAGACTTTGAAATCGAATATTGGAGCCAAAATTTATGTGCGAAGTTTAGGCGAGGGATGACTGGGAAGGGGTCGAGGAAACCCGCCTGGAACCGCCCCCCCCCTTAATATTAAGAAAAAGCGCTATAGCCAATTCACAGCTGACATTGAGATAACGCAAAATCACGAATTGTTGGGGCGAAATTAGGAAAAAGCGCTAATTCACGCAGCTAAAACTGAGAAAAGCGCTAATTCAAGGATGAAAAAGAGAAAAACGCGAATTCGCGTCTTAAAAAAAAAACAAAAAAAACGCTAATTCACAGTTAAAATTGTGATGAAGTGCTACAATTTAGCAACTTTCAAAATTTAGAACAAGCGCAAATTCACAGCTGAAAATGAGAGAAAACGCCAACTCACGGATTCTCGGGGTCGGGACTGAAATTGAGAAAAAGCGCTGCGATTCACGGCGTGAAATAGAGAAAAACGCGAATTTGCGTCTAAAAGTGGAGGAAAACTTTATAGGTAATTATTTAAGGTATACAAAATTTCGATTTTACAGATGAAATCGAGAAAAAGCGCTATAATTTCCAGCTAAAATTAAAAAATGTGCCCATTCACTGCTGAATTGTGGGTAGAAAGGCTAATTCACAGCTGAAATTGAGAAAACCCCAACTTGCACATTCTTGGGGAACTTTGGGAATAAAATTGAGAAAAAGCGCTAATTCGTGGGTAATAAAATAGAGAAAAACACTAATGGGTTTTTTTGTAATGGAGAAAAGCGCGAATTCACGGCTTAAATTTAGAAAAATAGCTAATTTGCGGATAAAATTGGGAAAGAGCACTTAAACGCTACCTAATTTGCGGATTCTTGAGGCAACTTCACGGGTAAGAGCTTGTAAAAAGCGCCGATTCGCAGCTAAAAATGAGAAAATGAGCTAATTCGCGGGAAAAAATTGAGAAAACGCACTTTCGAGGCAGTTTCGTGGCTAAAATTGAGGAAAATATATACTTCAAAACTGCAAAAAAGTATATTTACAGTTTAATTAGAGACTAAAGGGCCTCCTAGAGATTTCCGCCCAGGCCCCGACAAGTGTTGTTCCGCCACTGGGTAGCGGTGATCGCATAACAAAACAGCGGGTTTGATGCCCCAAGGGTAGAGCTGCCCGGTGCGGACTGCACACGCCGCACGCCCCTTGCTACGCCCAGGGGTGGGTAAATTACAGGTTTTTGAGTAATTAATTACAAATTACAAATTACTTCCAAAAAAGAGGATTAATTACAAATTACCAATTACTTTTCACTTCCACGAATAATTACAAATTACAATTACTGTAGTTGAATTACTTTTTCAATTACCAATTACCCAAGAGCTGGATTGGTGGAACACGCAAGCGTCTTGCTCTTGTTCACTGTCATTTTTTTAGTGCGTCCAGCCAACAATCGAACGGCAGAACAGCGATCTTTGAGATAGGAAGCAGGCGGAACAGCATATCCCCAACATGCCAAACGCGTCGCATGAGTAGGGTTGCGAAATGTCCGGGATCAAATTTGCTAATTTGGCTAATTTTGTCCCACATCCCGGCCTGGGCCTGCGAACTGTCACGGGGAACCCCGGATAGTCATAGTTTGCTAATTTGGCTAATTCGCTAATGGCTGATTCGTGGTCTCGCGATGCAACTTCCAGACTAAAATTAAGAAAAAAATCGCTGATTCGCGGTTTCAACGCAAAAGTGTTGTATTTGGGCAAACCCCGCGGTTAAAGTTGAGAAAACACGCTATAATATTGACAAATAAAATACGCTTTCAGGTTAAAATTCGACAAAAAAATGGCAAATTCACAACTGAGCGTAAAATCGCCCATTCGCGTATGAGAAAGGGAATAGGATGCTGAATGGCCGCAAAATTAGCACAAAACGCTATTTCACAGCTGAAATTGGGAAAAATCACTAATTTGCAATTTGCAGATATGTGGAAAAACGTTAATTCGCGGATACAAAATGAAGAAAATCACTAATTCGCGGCAAAAATAGAAAAAATCACCAATTAGCGCCGCTAAAATTAAGAAAAACGTTAATTTTCAGTTCAAATTGGGGAAAAGTGCTAATTCTCGCAGTTAAAAATTGAAAAAAATTGCTAATTTGCAGCTTAAACTGACTCAAACGCCAATTATTGGCAAAAATTGACAAAACTCGGTAGGTGATTCACGGGTTGGAAACGCTACCATGCTTCTGAAATTGAGAAACATCACTAATTCTCGAAATAAGTGTCGTGAAATTTATAATTTAAAAATGATGTTTTTTGACAGAAATTGATGGATAGATGTAAATTTTTTCGTTAAAAAAAAATTTACATTTATAATTTAAATTCGCACCTTCTGAAGGCATTTTTGTGGCTAAAATTCAGAAAAATGGCAAATTTATGCATGGCTATAGTACAATGTTTAAAAATACGCTAATTCACGGCTAGAACTGAAAAGAAGCAATAATCTATATCTATAAAAGTTATACAAAATTGCTAATGCGGTGGTAAAATGTGAAAAACCGCTAATTTGCGGGTAAGTAATATTTAGAAAATAAAATAATCAGCCTGGTCAAAATTAAGAGAAAGGTTAATTTTAAGCCTAAAAATTGAGAAAATTGCTAATTCGCGGCTAAGAATGGAAAAAATCGCCAATTTACAGCTAAAATTGCACCAGACGCCAATTTGTGACTGAAATTGAGAAAATTCGCTAATTCACAGGTTTGAAACGCTACGACGCGTCGCCGCTACAATTTAAAAAAAGCGCTAATTCGCGGTTGAAATTGAGAAAAATTCTAATTTGCGCTAAAAACTGAATATACGCCAATTTGCGGATTCTGAAGGCAACTTTTCAGGCTGAAATAGAGAAAAAACGCCAATTTGTGGCAATGGGTGAGGAAACCGCTAATTCGCGAGTAAACTGAGAAAAATCGCCCATGCGTTGCGTATGGTGAACCAAAAAAATCCTAATTCGTGAAAAGTCCCTCTATTTTGCGGCTAATATTAAGGAAAACCCTCAAGTAAAACGTTAATTTCCAACTGAAACTGAGAAAAGTGCTAATGCCCTGGTAAAAAATAAGATTAAAAATCGGTAATATGCTGCTAAAATTGAGGAAAACACCAAAACTCGAGGATAATTAAGAAAAATCGCTCACGGGATAAAAACGATACTTTGCTGCTAAAGTTGAGAAAATGCGCAAATTCATGGATATGGGAGGGGGTGGGACAAAACCACTAATCTGCGGCTGAAATTGAGAAGAACGATACACTCGGCCAAAATTGAGAAAAGCGCTAATTTGCGGGTAGAGTCCAAGAATCGCCCTTAACTGAGAGATTGAGGCTATGATGAGGCCAGCGAGATGTCCAGATTCAAGAGTGTGCTGGCTGGGTGGAATGATGACTAAAATGTGAAATTACCTCCCTCCTCTCACCCTTACGAGATTTCAATCTGATCCCTGATCCCCCCCCCCACCTAGGAAAAATTCCTACCCACGCCACTGGTTTGGGGGTTTCGATCTTTAAACTTTTGTACCGTTTTTCTCAAAATTCAAATTGGCAACCCTAAGCTTGAGGTTATCGTTCGTGTCATAATTGCTTTGAAACTCTTATTTTTCAGAGAATTTCAAGCAAAAACTCCAAGTAAGGCTGAGTTTTCGAAGTAAAATTGGCTCTGAAGATGGAATGTAATTGACAATTGTTAATTACGAGTTACTTCGAAAAAGTGTTTTTAATTACAACTTACTAATTACAATGGCGTGTTGTCATCAATTACAAATGACCAATTTCTAATTGTAATTGAATTGCGCTAAAAACTGAATATACGCCAATTTGCGGATTCTGAAGGCAACTTTTCAGGCTGAAATAGAGAAAAAACGCCAATTTGTGGCAATGGGTGAGGAAACCGCTAATTCGCGAGTAAACTGAGAAAAATCGCCCATGCGTTGCGTATGGTGAACCAAAAAAATCCTAATTCGTGAAAAGTCCCTCTATTTTGCGGCTAATATTGAGGAAAACACTTAAGAAAAACGTTAATTTCCAGCTGAAACTGAGAAAAGTGCTAATCTCCTGGTAAAAAAAATTTAAAAATCGGTAATATGCTGCTAAAATTGAGGAAAACGCCAAAACTCGTGGATAATTAAGAATCATCGCTCACGGAATAAAAACGGTACTTTGCTGCTAAAGTTGAGAAAATGCGCAATTTCATGGCTATGGTAGGGGGTGGGGCAAAACCGCTAATCTGCGGCTGAAATTGAGAAGAACGATACACTCGGACAAAATTGAGAAAAGCGCTAATTTGCGGGTAGAGTCCAAAAATCGCCCTTAACTGAGAGATTGAGGCTATGATGAGGCCAGCAAGATGTCCAGATTCCAGAGTGTGCTGGCTGGGTGGAATGATGAATAAAATGTGAAATTACCCGCCTCTTTTCAACCTTACGAGATTTCAATCTGACACCCCCCCCCCCACCAGGACAAATTCCTACTTACGCCACTGGTTTGGGGTTTCGATCTTTGAAACTTGTGTATACCGTTTTTCTCAAATTTCAAATTGGCAACCCTAAGCTCGAGGATATCGCTCGTGTCATAATTGCTTTGAAACTCTTATTTTTCAGAGAATTTCATGCAAAAACTCCTCCAAAAGCTCAGTTTTGGAAGATTTCAACTCGAAAAGTGACGATTTCAGTCCAAAACCAAACATTCCGTGCCAAAGCTGACGTTATTATATAAAAACCGAAGATTTCACTGCTAATAGCGCTTTAACCCTCAAATTTTTGTCAGTTTTTTCTAAAAATGAAAATTTTATCCCAAAACTGGTGGTTTTACCACAAAACAGAAGTTTTTTAACCCGAAATCAAAGTTTCCACGTTGAAACAGTTACTGGAAAACTGAATTTTCCCTAAGAAATTGTCGATTTCACCATGAAAAAAATTAGTTGTTTTGTCTCAAAACTGAAAATTTCATCAGAGTTTTCAAGACAGAGTCGTAAAATCTTCCGTTTTGAGGAAAACGTCAGTTATAGTGAAATTGTAAGTTTTGGAGTGAAATTCCCAGTTTTAGGTTGGTGCCGTCAGTTTTAGGGTGAAATTTGTTAGTTCAGGTGAGTAAAAGTTTTTTTTTTTTTTTTTTCTCTAATAAAATCATTAGTTTTGGGGTTACAACCGACGGTGCTAAGGTAATATAGGCCGTTTTTGTAGTGAAATCGTGGAAAGAACCACTGGCGGACGTGCACCTATCGGCGCCCGCCCGACGGGGCGGAAATCTCCAAGAGGCCCCCAAGTTGAGTTTCCTTCACTTAAGCAGCAGATTAGCATTATTTTTTACATTTTAGCATATAATTAGCTCTGTTCCTGTTCGTTTGAGTTGGAAATTAGCGTTTTTCTGACGTATTTTCCTCAATATTAGCAGCAAAATAGCAGGTATTTCCACAAATCGCATTTTTTTGTTCGCCGAGCGGTATGAGTTACCGATTTTTCTCAGCTTTTTTTCCAATTTTAACCTCATTGTTGCCTTCAGAAGCCGCGAATTGGCATATTTTCAACGTTCGAACCAAATTGAAATTATTCACAATTTTAACCGTGAATTCGTGATTTTCCTCAAATTTTACCCGCGAATAAGCGCTTTTTCTCTATTTTAGCAGAGTACCAGTGCGGTTCTAATCCGCACTGATTTTTTCAACTGACTGATTTTTTCAATTTAAGCGACGAATTGGCGTATTACTCAATTTTTTTTTTAGTATCGAATTAGCTTTATTTCTCAATTTAGGCTGAAAGTGAGCCTTTATCCGTCATTTTGGCCTGGCCTGGCATTTTTACATTTTAGCATTGCATTAGCAATTTTGTTTTACTTGTACCTATAGATTAGCGCTTCTTCTCAATTCTAGCCGCGAATTAGCGGTGTTTTTTGACTATTACTAGCCATGAATTTGCCGTTTTTCTCAGTTTCAGCCACAAATTTGCCTTCAGAAGGCGCGAAGGCGATAGTATTTAAGTTCAAAGTATTAGTATTTTTGTACGTGTATGTACTGTCCGCGAATTGGTGATTTTTTCACCACGGGCGCAGATTAATCATGATTCCCAATTTTAGCAGTGAATTAGCACTCTAGGCCCAAAAACAACACTTTCGCGTTGATCATACTACATTTTAGTCGTAGAATGGCCTCCGCACACCAGGAATCAGCGCTTTCTCGCAGCTATGGTCACGAATATTAGCGCTTTTTCCAAAGTTTTTGCCACGTTAGCAAGCTGCACATTAACGACCAGCACAACGGCGCGCTCAAGGACCTGACCAAACAGGGGACAGTGTAATTTCACCATTTTAGCCGCGAATTATCCTCGGGAAGGCGCGAATTTTCCAAAATTTGAGACACCAGAAAGCGCTAGCGGGGCTCAATCGAATCCCAAACTCTTATGGCAACGTTAGGAGAGACTGAAATTCGTTAGGAAGGAGCCAAAGTCACTGTCCAACCGTCCAACCTTTTCACGTAGCTACATCCATGAATATAGAACTTTAAAAATCCTCAATTTTTCTTATTTAAGCTTTTCGGCGCCCCCGTTTGATAGGGTGCCCGGGGCGAACCGCCCCCCCCTTGTACCTACCTCGGTGCGTTACTGGAAAGAACGCTTCAGGTTTGAATTAAAATCCTCTGTTTTGGCGTAATATTGTCTTACATTATAAGAACAAATCGTCAGTATTGTGGTAAAATCGTCAGATTTTACAAGTCGTCAGTTTTTAAGTGAAATATCAAATTTTAGGGTAAAATCATAAGTTTTAGTATGTTGTGAAAACTTCATTTTGGGGTAACACTTCGGTTTTTGTGTGAAATTGTCTGTTTCTGAGTATACAATTCATATTCAGAGTAAAATCTTCAGTTTCGGGTTAAAAAATATTGGTTTTTGACGGTTTATGAATATTTATGGGGAAAACTGCCAGGTTTTGGACAAAAAATCCTGAATAGAAGGCTACTCAATGATAGTTTCCATAGGAAATGTTAGTATTGTAGCCGAAGTTGCCTTTGGGACGTCTTAGAGTAAACTTCGCCCTGTGGTGGAAGACCGTGTAAATTGGAAAGTTAGGAGATTGAGAGAGCTGTAAGCGTTTAGCTTTACACATAAAGGTGCGTATGGTATTTTCTGAAAGGGATATGCGACTCAGCTAAGTCAGTGATTAATCAAGGATAGGAACATTGAGTAATTATAGTCCATTGATTGTCCTCTCTTTCTTGTCTAATCTTTTTCTTGCTTTTATATCTTAGATTTTCTCACAGGTCCGAAGGTCCAAAAGTATCTGAGTATACATCACCAAAGTGGGCGTTGTTTATGTTTTTTACATAGCGTATTCTGTGTTTGTTTTGTTTTGTGCCGTTATTTTTATTTGTATTTATTTATTTATTTTTTTTTGTCATATTTTCTTTTTAACGCAGTACCTATTAGCACTCATTTCTCTTTTGTGCGATGTCCGACGAAATCGTCAAACAAATTCAATTGTTGAGAGCAGATATGATGAGGGAGTTTGAAGAGGGGAGAGTAAGGACGGTACACGAAATAAAAGGGTTGCTCAAAGTAGTGGATGAACGAGTGGGCAAAATTGAAGGCCAGTTGAAGTTACAAGAACGGGATGTAAGGAGGAATAATATTGTTATTTTTGGATTTGAAAGGTATGACAGCGTGCATCAGAATCCGGGCATGAAAGTGATCTCGTTCATTAATAATGAATTAGGGGTGGGCCTGAGTGCGGGCGAGCTGGACTATGTGCAATGGTTAGGCAACCGGGAGAGTTCACGACCGAAGCCGGTTTTGATTAGGCTTGTCAGCTTCTAGCGGAAGTTGGAGATCCTTAAAAGCTCAAACAAGTTCAAAGGTTCGGGAATTTTCATTTCGAATGACTATCCTAAAGAGGTCATTGCCAAAAGAAAGCAGCTGCTGCGTCAGATGCGTGAGGCGCGGAACGCTGGAAAGCCTGCTATTATTAAGTACGACTCACTGGTAATAGAGGAGGCCCCTGCTTCCTTGAAAAATGTGCGTAAAAGATTGATGTCTTCAACACCCTCCCCTCCTGAGCAGCAATCCATTTGTGTTGAAAGTGCGTCGAGGAAAACGAAGAAGAAAGCAGCGGATGGACAAGAACGAATTAAAGGATCTCTGCAGCAGTTTGCATTTGCGAAATCGGATCACCCAGAAGAGAAAGGCACAGAGGAGCGGTCTGATGCGTAGCAAATAATTGAGGCACCGAGAGGGCTGAAGGTTTTGGCGTACAATATAGCAGGACTGAAAAAGGTATTTTTGTTTAATGGTTTACAGGATTTAATTCATGAAGCAGACGTTTGTTTCTTGTCGGAAACCTTTGTGGAAGAATGGAATGGAATGGAATTTATTATCGAAGAAATACACAGTTACAGTTACCCATGCTCTAGGGGACAATTCACCCTTTGGAGCTCTGGAATCAACTAAATGCGAACCAAACAACAGGAATAAACATATTTAGAAATGTCACGATAAGGCATCAATAAAAAGTAGTGTCACGATTGATTAATAACATGTAAAATAAATAAATAGATTCGGTCGTATGAAATAAAATGAAATTGAAAAAAAAAAAAAAAATGAAATGAACATAAGTTATAAACGTAGGGTGCGAAAACTAGGCAGTTTTATCAAAAACAATGTCAATGAAAAAATATAAAAATCAATAAATGAGTAACAGTATCAATGACTAGTTAAAACAATAAAAATATCACTCTGTAGATTCAATAAATAACATGTGGTAAGAATGTATAGAAAAAAGCCAATGATTATAATGGTGCAAAATGAGGAATCAGAGGGTATGGGAGACGTAAGAAGATTGACACGAATAAAAGAAAAAAAAAACATGCACATTAAATCGAAATATTATTCGCTGCAGAAGGAAGACGTGGGGAAGAAGGCATGACCTGAAACCAACAACGAGGGCACCGGGCACATAACAGAAGGTTCTTTCTCACAGAAAATCCCAAACTCAGAGCAAGTTCGACCCAAGAAGCAGCCGGAGGTAATTCTTCCTAAACACGATAGGGCAATTCATCGATCTCAGTCGAATTGGAATCGAATTCCATATCTTGGCCGCAGTGACCACAAAGCCCCTCTGAAAGGAGGTTGTACGGTGGGCCTCCACGACCAAATCCAACCCAGGGGCTCTCGTCACTCGCTGTCTGGTGCTCCCCTTGAACGTGAAGAGTTCGAATAAATACGTAGGCTTCTTGACCAAGAAAATTTTGAAAAGAAAGCACCCCATCATGCATTTTCTCCTTACCGCCGGCTTGAGCCACCCAAGCTTTTCGTAATAAAAGGTTATGGGGCTGTCATACGGCAAGTCATAAACAAAACGCACGGCTGCATTGAAAGCACGTTCAATTCTTACATCGTTTTCCACGGAGATGCTGCCATGGAACACCAGACAGCAGTAGTCCAAATAAGGCAAAATGAGAGACTTCACCAAGTGTATCCTTGTGCGAATCGGGAGACAATCCTTAACCGCAGAAAGCCTCGCAAGGGTGCCAAACACACTACCGCGAACCTTCCTAGAATGGTCAAGCCACGAAAGATGCGGGTCCAGGGTGACCCCCAAATAAGTGATACGATCATGCCAAGGCAGCGAGCCGGAACCAAGCCTAAGTTGCGGGAGAACGGGACGAAGTGAATCAACGTTAGCTCTCGACCCCATAAGCATTGATTTGCACTTTTCAAGATTCAGAGACAGATGATTGCTGTGAGCCCAATCCACAACAGCTTGGAGGTCCTCCTCAATTAAGTCAACCGCCTGATTAAAGTCGACTGGAGAGAATGAAAAATACAATTTTACATCGTCGGCAAACAAATGATAGCGGCAGTACCTTAGGCACCTGGCCAGATCATATAGGTAAATACAAAACAAAAGAGGGGCAAGAACAGACCCCTGGGGCACGTCGCAGGAAACCAGAGAACACTTCGATCGCGAACGCGTATGTGGACAAACAACTACCTGAGTTCTATGAGACAGATAAGACTGGAACCATGCGATGACACTCCTAGAAAAGCCCAAATCAGCCATCTTCCTGAGTAAGGTAGAGTGATCAACCCGATCGAAAGCCTTGCTAAAATCTAACAGGACCACCGCCGTCACCTCTCCCCTATCCATTGCCTGCGAGACATCATGGGTCACCTTCAGGACAGCAGTCTGGGTACTGAAACCACGTCTGAAGCCCGATTGGAGAGAATCAAAGGCACCCCTAGCCTCCAAAAACTCTGTGACCTGGCCAAAAACGATCCTCTCAAGCAGCTTGGAAACACAGCTTAAGATGGAAATTGGCCGAAAATCTGAAGGACCTGCCGGTCTCGCTACTTTCGCCAAAGGGCAAACCAAGGCCGTTTTCCACAGACTTGGGAAGGTAGCCGACTGAAGGGAGAGATTGAATATATCAACCAACGGAGCTCCCGCTGAGGAGAAGCAGCTCTTAATGTCCCTAAGACTGAGATCGTCAATACCCAAGGAATCAGACTTCGAGCCAGCCAACGCCACCGCAATATCCGACTCCGACACGTCACTGAAGAAGAAACGGTCATCCTCAAACGGAACCTCAGGGACAGAGTCAACTGAAGCAGGCAACCCAGTGCCAACAGAAGAAAAATGAGAACAGAGAGCGTCAATCGAACAAGGCAGCTCTGGCGTCGGACTTCCAATTTTACATATCCCAAGAGATTTCAATCTCCGCCAAATCTTTACCTGGTCAGATTCCTCAGCTAATAGCCCGTGGAAAAAGTCACGCTTAGCCCGTCTGACCATTGTGACAACACGGTTTCTCGCCGCCTGGTACGCGCACCAATCCTGTCGACACCGGTGCCTCCGAAACCGTCTCCTAAGCGCCTCCCTACTCCTAATCTCGGCCCTGATCTCGTCCGTCATCCAAGCAGCCCCCCTCCCACCAGCTCCAGAACGAAAAGCCTTAAAAGGGGCACGACGGTTCATTACATCCGTAATTTTCTTGTTAAACGTTGAAACCTTGGCATCAATTGGGGTCTCCGAATAAAGGCGGCTCCAGTCCATACCACGGAGGTCATTTTCAAGCTGATCAGCAACTACGCTTTTATAGCAACGCCTGATAACAACGGGGCCCCCCTGGATGACCACCCTAAACCGATAGATCACGAAAATTAAATCATGATCTGACATTGAAGGCTCGCGCTTCTGCCCAAAAATGTCCTCAGCCAAACTGTGGTCACCTGCAACGGCTATGATGTCCAGCCAGGAAGAAGACTGGGACGGTGTTAAAGATCGGTGTGTCGGGTCGAACGGGACAATACTAAGATCGTGGGAAAAAAGTAAATTTTTAAGGTGGGTGCCCTCAAAGCCCTCGCCACATAGATTGGCGTTCAAGTCACCGAAAAAGAAAAAGTGCTGAAATCCGGATCGCGCAAGTGAAAGGGAGCTCTCAAGCTCGCTACCAAACGCCACTCCCAAGCAAGCAAGTAAAACGCCGAAACGAGAGTCCCCAACTCCAACCTCCAATACTAAAAAATCAATAATCGATTGATCCGAGGAGGAACAAACAACACTAGCCCCACCCAGCGCATCCCTAACATAACATGCAACCCCACCACCACGCCTGTCCACCCTGTCCTTACGATGGATCGTATAATCAGGCAATTTGAAATTACTGTCCGGCATGTCAGGGTCCAACCACGTCTCCGAAACGCATATCACGTCGTAGTCAAGGGGCTCGAAGTAATCACGAAAGTTCTCAAATTTACCAATCAGTGAACGAGCATTGATATGACAGATGGATAACGAGTCCTGCATCAAATCAGGCGAGAGGAAACAATCCAGTAACCGGTAACGAAGTAGAAAGGACAGGGAATCTGAGGACAACACTTCAGCAATGCCACGAAAGCACAGACCAGAAAATACACATCAACACAGAAACAAAAGCGTTCATCAACAGAGCAAATGAACCCACATGATTCCCCATCCAGCACCAAATCATTGTGTATAATTTTGGGACGAAAAAACGAACGTACGAATGACAAAGACCTAACCCTATTTGGGAAAATGGGAAAGACAATTCGAATATAAAAAAGAGTTAATTGGCATCTAAAAAATCGTGACAAAGTAAAAAATAAAATAATGGTAATGAAAAAACAGCAGCATACACAAAGAATATTACGATACAAAAATAAAACATAATAACAGCCAAAACAGCAGAACCAGTAAGTCAGAGCCGATGAAACCAAGGCGGCTAATTGCTATTTTAACCACCGATTTAGGTCCTCAGGTCGGCTGATAGTGGAGGCCGGAAGGCCTTCCTTTTCACGCACGAGGATGCGTCCGTTTGCCACCCAAACGAATTGAAGCTTCCCACTCCTCATCAATTCCCTGGTCCTTGAGAGAATCCATCTATTTTGGCCGGTTAAACTCTCATTAACATAAACCGGGACGTTAGGCCCTTCCTTAAAGCCGATGTCACGGAGGGAGAGAGAGCGCTTCACTTTCCTTTGCTTGATTAGCTCTTCCCTCTTTCGCTCATTTCTAAAGTGAACCAGGATAACAGGAGGCCTTGTGGGGACACCACCACTTGACACGCGTCTAGCATGAGATGTTGGAACACGGACTACCTTTTCGACGTCCTCAGAAACAAGCGGCACGCTCAAAGCCTGAGAAGTAGCCTGAAGAATCTCCCATAGGTTCTCCGACGGAGACGGGGGCACACCTGAAATTTCCAACATATGGCCACGCTTCTCTTGTTCAGAGATATTGAGCCGAGCTTCTAAATCGGCGACTCTTTTTTCCAACACAGCGCTATTAGATGCAAGGCCATTACTCTCGTCCTCCAACGTACTGACTTTAGACTCCAGAGCCAAGACCTTAGCTCCCAGGTCTTTAATGGATCCATGACACATTTCCAACGACTGGATGAGATCCTTGTGTTTCTCATTGACGTCCTTCGAAAAGTTAGATAATTCTTCCTTTAGACATGAAGAGTCACTCTGAAGCTGCAGGAGGATCCCCATCATAGCATCAAGCCTGTTAGATCCAGAAGAATCCGATGAACCACTCGACTCTACCGGCGATTTCGTCACCAACGGGTCACCGTCGCTTGAAGCACCCCTGGGGACTCCCGCAGACCGCACAGGGGTACCCTCTCCCCTTTCCTTCCTCGTACGTGAGCTACATTCAGGGCAATTGTAACTGAGTTCCTTTTTATCCAGCTTCATCACATTAAAGTCCTCCTTCGAAATCCCGACGCATTTGAGGTGAAAAGTGCCAGAGCACTTGAAACAGGAAACTCTGTAGGCGTTATGAACGAGCGTGACGCTGCACTTCAAACACTTTCCCACCTGCGACATGGTCACTCGGAAAAAGAGAAGAAGTTATGCGAAGAAAACACCCTGAAGTTTTTAATCCAGTAGTAGCCTTTTACAGTGTGTTGCGGGAAATAGTCGCTCTCCCAATCCTTTCTTTCACAACGGTGAAAAAGAAGAGAAAAGGACAACAAAATAAAAGCGACGAATCAAAGGTCAATAGATTTTAGACCCCTTGCATAAAAACACACAAAAAACTGGAAACCCACGAGGCCGAGAGAGTTAAAGTGAAGTAATTAATCACTTACAGGTATGCTTCGCAAAAATTTTTACCCGAGCAGAGCACGTGAAAATCGAGAAATTCACGAGGATGAACGCACAAACCACCAGGGAAAGCGATTTTACGAGGAGGAAAGATCCGTTAAAAACAAAACGCACGAAAGAAACTTCCCAGTACCCTCGCAAAAAAAAAAAAAAAAAAAAAAAAAAAAAAAAAGAGTTATCTTGCGAACGGCAATGTACATAAAAGAAAAAATCGATACGCAGCACTATGCAAAAAAAAAAACTGAAGCAAAAGCACTGAAAAAACCGAAAAATCAAATGAAATGGCAAGAGCGGAAACCAACACGTCCGACCAGTCAACTCCTCGAGCGCAAATTCAGAATATAGCAGGACTGAAAAAGGTATTTTTGTTTAATGGTTTACAGGATTTAATTCATGAAGCAGACGTTTGTTTCTTGTCGGAAACCTTTGTGGAAGAGAAGTATATTCCATTATATGCATGCTTGTTTGAAGATTACAGGGTGGTGTGGGCTCCTGCCATCAGAACTTTCAGTCTTGGAAGGGCCTCAGTTAATGGCTTTGATCTTGTAAAAATAGCTGGAAATGAAAACGGGGTGTCCTTTTATATTTTACCGCTGTATTTAAACTGTAGTACATGGGAGCCAGATTTCTGTAGACTGAAGGAGTTTACGAATGAAAACTCTGGGCTAAAATTGTAGGAGTAGGAACGCTGAAAAAATCAGCCAATACCTTGCCACAGTGTATATCCGCCAAGGAGTGGCAAAAATACTCTAAGGCATTGTACAACCCTCCTATTAATTCAGGTAGAATACATTACGCACCTCCGCTAATAGGGTGTCGTGGACTTAGCGCACGTGAAGTTAGCGCACACGGTAAATCCAGGTAGAAGTCGTGGGGGTAGCGCACCGTACCTGCTTGAAACCCCTGTCAACCCCGAAAAAGAAGGCTAATCCTTTTTTTACCTTTCACAGTGGGTTAGTCATTATCTTTCGATTCTTTTTTTCACCTTTCTCTTCATCTTCTTCTTCTTACGTTCCTTCCATACGAACCCACCAAAGTCCTTTTATAAGTTTTTCTTTCCGAAAAAACAGTGCAGGGAAAAGCCCGTGAAAGAAAATCACACTGCAAGGCACAGCTGACTTTTTCCTTAAAGAGACAATGAGGAAGTTTCACATTTTCCAAAAAAAAAAATTTTCGATAGGGTATATCAATCGTTCCACGTAAATGAAGAAATTAAAAATTGATATAACCCTTGGGAAATATTTTTTTTTAATTATCAAAAGTTGTCACATTTAAAATCCCGCCAAATCGAACATTTTCCGCAACGTCAGATCCACCGTCTTCTCTGTCCTTTTCTTGCCTCTAAATGCTACACTTTTGAAGAATCTGATATCATTCGATTTTTCAAAATTATTCAATCAAATCGTATGGTTTTATACACAAACAATAGCAAACAAATATCAAAACAATGAAACGGGCCTAATGTGGAACTATTGGCGATTGTAGCTATCACTAGCGGCGCTAGTGTCGTGTG
The DNA here is from genome assembly GCA_038030265.1 of Corythucha ciliata. Taxonomy (NCBI): domain Eukaryota; kingdom Metazoa; phylum Arthropoda; class Insecta; order Hemiptera; family Tingidae; genus Corythucha; species Corythucha ciliata. The sequence goes on along the minus strand of CM075943.1, from coordinate 44,668,581 downwards.
ATAATGAAACCGGTACTCCCTACATATGTTAAATGATAACAAGTCTTGTGTTTTTTAAAAGTGTTTTTCGTGGTCAACGTCCGTAAGATAATGGGAAAAAAGTAGTCAGTTTGCCTAGTGACGAGAACAGAAGAACATGGTCTCTGATACACTTATACTCGAACGTCGAGCAAGCCCCCAAGCCTTTCGGCGGTCGACTTTCTCCCAACACTGGGCTAATTGATTGCTGACACCGTTGAACCCTCCATTTTTGCGAAACAATGAAATGACAATGTTGTGTCTTGGTTACGATGGGAAGAGAAACCACAGCACACAGTTTTCTCTGGATTCACCCTTGAGAGACATCCCACGAGCGCCCTATCATTTCTTCATTGGTACTCGCCAGTTCACCGTTTCGTTTTAGTGCTCAGAGAACGGCACAGGTTCAGCAAAATGGTCGAAAACGTTTTTGAATCGGTGTTTTCGAGTTTTCCTGCTCCAACATATAGCCGTCAGTGAAAGTTTCTGTACGGGAGTACTGCGCACCCACATAACCGTCTTGTTTTCTTGATTCGGTGATGCCAATGGTACAATATCGAGGCCTCCTCGTCACCATCGGATTATTTAGCCGTAGTTCACAGTAAAAAAGTGTCACTGATCAACAATTTTGATACATGAACTTCCTCATTGTATAAAACCTTCGTTGTAGTTTGTTGTCAAACGACAACAACAAATCACATGGAGTACCGGACTCAATGTTTCTCTGAAACGTCGCCAGACATCGTATCTCTTAGCTACAATCGCCAATAGTTGAACCACATTCTAATGAAACCAGAAATTCAATTAAATTAATTTGTTTTACATATGATATGGCTCGTTTACAATTGGAAATTGTTCTAAAAAATTTCATTAGAAAGTAATCGAGTTATAAAGTGTTTATTTACAAATTTTTAAGTAGAAGGCGATATTCCAAAAACAACCGTGCCTTCAATTTTTTCCTCCGTTACGCAATGCTAAACGCAAAACTGATGAGAGTGGCCCCTAGAAACGGAGGAACTGGAATAACACAAATTCGATTTAACAGAGTTTACGACGATAGCATGTGTTAAAATTTTGATCGTGAATACCCCTAATGTTTTTATTTTAACGTTCAAAAAACTATGGAGTACTACACTATAAGCCCTGGCTTTATGCATGCAGGTTTTTTAAAAACAGCCGGGTACTGGTAGGGAACAAATGTTTTTCAAAAATTGCATCCTGAGAAGAGACCTTAATACCAGGGAAAGTATGGCACAAATTGAAGTGATTGAATTGATATCTTCGTAATCATACCTTTTATTTAGAAAATTACTGACCAACCAGCGAGTAAAACAAAATCAGCGGAGAAGCGGAGAATCAATGTCCCCTGCAAAATATTTTTATGGAACTCTACTGAAAATTTGGGAATTCCCCAACTAGTAAGTGTTGAAGTACTCAAATGATTCACCTCTTATCCGCCGTTAAACTACTTATACCTGTCACAACCGTTTGAGCCTCAATGGCCACAAAGGGAAAAAACCCGGACCGCCGACTATGATACACAATATAACACTTAAAATAAATCCACAAAGGGTTGCCGAAGAAATGGTACTAATTGTAGTGAAGAGTTTCTGCAGGGTCTACTACGAGAAGTAGTGGGAATGACTTCTGTGTATATAACCTGGTGTAAAATTATGGTCCTCTCATTGCTTACTCGTACCTCCTTCGTGTGTGTTTCGTGATTCGCTGCTCCTGTGCTCCTCTGTTTTGATCGTTAAGTTACTGACCCGAACTGTTTATTGATTGATTTTCTCGGCTAACGTTTGACCTCGGCTCGTTTATTGACTCTCTTGGATTTTTTGTGCTTGAGTTCGTTTTCGAATTTCCATTCACGCTAATCTTCGTGATTATGGAAGTTATTCTTACACCAAAGGGCCGTCCATCCCTTATACACGATGGATACCGCTACCGTCTTGGTCGAACAACGGAAAGTTCGATGAATTGGCGATGCGTGGAAGAACGCCAACATAAATGTAAAGGTGCACTGAAGACGACGACAAACCACGTTGTTATAGCCGCATCTCCACACACCTGCATCCCTAACGTCGCCACACAACAGTTGGAGAAAGTAAAGTGCCAGTGCAGGAAAAGAGCAAGAGGGGAACTACACACCCCTGTATGTAACATCTTCAAGGAGGAGTTCGCAGGAATTTCCGCGAGAGGCTATGAATTCGTAGCGGAATTGCCTATCTATGAAAACATAAAAACTTCGCTCTGCAGCCGAAGAAGGGAAGCATTGGGAACTACCCAAAACCCATCATCAAGCAGCGAGATAATGTTAAATGACGATATGCTCCGCCTCTCTGATGGATCAAACTTTCTGCTTATGGACATCACCTTCCAAAGCGGCAAAAGGGGTCTGGTTTTTAGCAGCAACGCAGCACGAACGCCTGACGTTTTTCTTGGACGGTACATTCAAGAGCTCATCTAAGCAATTCGCTCAACTGTACACCATCCACGCCGACTTAGGAGGAACCGAAGATGAAACGAATGTTGTGCCTCTAGTGTACGTCCTTCTTCAAGATAAGAAAAAGTCCACTTACAGAGAATTGTTCACGAGACTCAAGGACGTTGGTTGGTCACCACGACTCATTAAATTAGATTATGAGATGGCCGTTATCGAGGCGCTTCGTGAAGTTTTTGACGAGTTAGATGTGTCCGGCTGCAACTACCATTTTAATCAGTGCTTATGGAGGAAAATTCAGGAGTTAGGCCTGACCACGGAGTACAAGAATGACGAAGTTATCCAAAAGTTTGCCGAATGTGTTCGACTTTGGCCCTGATTCCACCCGAAAAAGTCGACGAAGGATGGTTGGAAATAATGAACATCACACCAGCCCACCACGAAAAACTGACAGAATTTTTGGATTATTTCACTGACCAATGGCTATCTAACGAAAACCTCCCGATATCCACAGGAGCAATAATCTTTTAAACCACCAATTATTAATTCGTCACTAATTGGCCAGTCCCAAGTCTGACATAAAAGTGTGAGGGGAAGTTTGCAATGTTATAACAGAATTATCGTAAAGAATATTTCCCAAAATTTTCAGCATAATTTCTTTAAAATACTTTGCTTGAGTTAATGATTCATAGCTTATTCCATTACAGCGCTGACTTTTTTCATTCGCAGATTTTGTTAGGAATTACGCAAATACTCGAGAAGATTAATAAAATGGCAATAACATAGCCATTAGTGTGGCCATAATTTCTGAATCATACAGGGTGTTTCAGGAGGAACCCGCGAAAAACATGTTTTCGTTATTTTACCTGGAAGCTGCGGTATGGCTTATTTTGAAGATTTTTCACTGTTTTTCCGAACCTTTCGTGTCATATCTCAGTGAAAATCCAAGCGGTTTTGAATTTACTTGGGTCAAAAGCTTACGTATAGGAAATGTTTTTACACTAATCTGTCAACAGCCGACCCACACTATATTCAGCAGAATTTGTTACTGGAAAAAACACGAAATTCAGTTCACTTTTTATTTTTATTTTTTAAGTAACTAGCAGTATTTAAAGGCAGCTGCTTTTACATTTTATTCCTGGAATTCCTACTGTTAGATTTAGTGCTCTTTTCAGAAATGTAGTTTATTTGGTTCCACGTTGAAGGGTTAGTCCATTAGGACCACTTTCTGTTGTGTTTTGGTTTAAAAAACATGAAATTAAGAAAAATGAAGAAGAGTGAAATTAAGAAATTAAGGGGAACTGATGTGGCCATTATCGGCCTCGGCTATGGTCCACCCCCGTTGGATCACCCCTCATCGGCTACGCGGCATACACTCCCCCACCATAAAGTAATGCATTAATTCTGGTATTGAAGGCCCGTTCACAAGCTCTATGATTTTGTTGCGTGGTATTTATGCAGCCTATCAAAATGCATACACTCCACATAACGTAAACACATAGAGGGACTATAAAGACCAATTAAATCTCCTGGAAACTCTGCATATGCAGAAAGATCTATTTTTTCCAATTTGGTCCCCAAAGTGACTTTAGACCAGCTTGAACTTTTACCTTGAAATTTCAAGCCCTCGTTCAACTTATGTATTTGTAAACATGCTTATTACAGAGTATTAAAACGAAGGAAGGCGAGAAAGTGAATGCAGTTGCAGAGTCGTAGAAAAGGGGTGGTTTCATGAATGTATACGGGAGTCGAGAAATTACCACTTCATCCCCCCCCCCTTTTATGAAGATGATACTACAGTGTGAAGTGATGAAGATAGGTTGAAAGAGGAATATGAAGAACCTTCCTCAATTATAAAGTAAAGAGGCTTAGCTTCGCCCTAAGCTTGACGAGGGTATATCCAGGTACGGTGCGCTACCTCCACGACGTTTACCTGCATTTACCTTGTGCGCTAACTTCACGTGCGCTAGGTCCACGCAATCGCTAAGTGAACGATGATATTGATAAGCCTTTTGACATGTCAGAGTTGCAGGTAGTCCTGGACAAATGTAAAAAGGCTAAGTGCCCTGGGCCTGACGGTGTGCCATACGAGTGTTATACAAACGCCTGTAGAGAGTTTCTGGATAAGTTGCTTAAATTGTTCAACCGTATTTATGAAGAAGCCACTATTCCGAGAGCCTTTAAAGAAGGGTTAATATTCCCTCTTCACAAAAAAGGTAGCCGAGATAGGCCAGAAAATTATCGAGGGCTATGCTTTAATAACACTATCGGGAAATTATTTGAGGGCCTAATATGTGAGCGGCTTTCCAAGTGGGCCAACCAGGGCGTGCTTAACGAGTTCCAAGCAGGATTCAGACCAGGGTACGGGACCATTGATAACATTTTTACGTTAGTGAATATTGTGGATTTAAAATTGAACAGGAAGAGGGGAAAGGTGTATGGCTTTTTTATAGATTACTCGGCTGCATTTGATACTGTAGACCGCCATTCTCTCTTTAAATTGCGGAGGGAAAGGGCTCAGTACTAGAATGGTGAATGTGGTTGAGAGCTTGCTGGCTGTAACGGTGGGCACTGTTTGGTGCAGGGATGGAAGGACGGAGGAATTTGAGGTTAGCATGGGAGTTAGGCAGGGAGCCCCGCTGAGTCCTTCTCTGTTTTCCACTACACCTGTTGCCACCACACCTAAGATCTCATCCCCCCCCCCCACAAATTTTTGCTTCTTGTTTTGGCATTGTTATATATACACCTATATATTACAAGTAGGCGTCGACCCGCGTTTAGTATAAAAAGCCTTAGTAATTCCCGTCCCATCCCAGTCTAGTCAAGGCCCCTTTCTCAACCACTTTGCTTAGCATGGTTTCAATTATGAAATGAAATTATTTTATCGATTTATATGTTTACTCATTTATATTTATGTTTTATTGATATAGCTAATTATTTGTGATATTGGCATCCGTCTATTTATTTATTTCTCAATTTGTTCATTTTTGTTTTCCATATTGGTTGGGCAGTCGCGGCTTGGAGTCGCAGGATGTGAACTGAATCCTGGTTTCTTGTTTTGGCATTGTTATATTATTTATTATTTATTTATTAAAAGTATACGTCAGTCTGCGTCTAGTATAAAAAAGTGCTAGTTACTCCCGTCCCGTCTCAGTCTGGTAAAGGTCCCCTTTCTTGCTCATTCTACTTACAATTAACATGTTTTCGGTTTCGAAATGTAATTAGTTTACCTATCCATTTATCGATTTATGTATTCGCCTATTTATATTTTTATTGATATATCTATATAATTATCGACATTAGCGTCCATCTATTCATTTGATAGCATCCATCAAGGCAACTCCGGCTTAACGGTCCGCCACAAGCTCTGTCTTTGTATTGGGAAGGCTTAAATTGTTAAAGTTTAAGTTTTTGCTGAAATAAAGACTCTATGATGAGTGTTGTAGCCCTTTTTTGTGGAAATTCAGTTTCCTGGGCGATATTTGACGATATAAAGCGCTCTGAGTAGACGAACTATACCAGTTCTCTTGCTGGGGGTTGCATCTGACATGTGCCCACCCCTAGACCAACGGCTGGCTAAGCCCCTGGTCTCGAATAAAGCAATTTTTCATCTTTTAGTCATGAATTCGCGCTCTATGGCTCAATTTGAGTCGCGCATTACCCATTTTTATTGATTTGAGCCACCATGAAGCCACTGTTTCTCAATTTCAGTCGGAGACTCGCCCCAAGTACAGTACATTAGCGTTTTTCCACCTAAATTTTAGCAGATTCCAACGGCTTCTAAACTGCTCTTGTGAACTTCCCTCCCCCCTCCCGTTTTGGTTCTAAAAATTGAACAACCAAGTATGAGGAGCCTGAGTATATAGTTTCGATAAGGGGCGATCACCACGCCAGGCCCGATCTCGGCCTGCACGCCCTTAAATCGCCAAAAATAATAAATAATCAGAGGGGGGATGTACACAGCCTTGGATATTTATCTTCTCGAGTTATTTCCGGGATTTTTACCACGGCACGTGGTTTCTCAAAACTAACTCTTTTTTTTTATACGTCAATGTACACAATTTAATCATACAATTTTCGTTCAATTATAAATACAGGTATTTTTTTTTATTTACTTTGTTTAGTTTTTCTTGGTTTTTATTTCATTTACTTATGACTATTCAAGACGTAAGCATCAACGGCGAACTTAAACACTTTTTACACGTTTCTTCTTTACATTATTAAATATATTAAAATTCAAAAACACGCCTGCGAAATAAAAAATAAAAAAAAAAATAAAAAAAAATCAGCTCTATAACCCTGCCTAACTTAAAAACTGTCTTTGCACATATTTTCCTATGGCACAATTTTTCTTGAAGGGTTAACGTTACTATAAAAACAAGAAAAACCTTAAAAGTTTGAGCAAAAATCTGATTCATTTGGTACAAAATAAACAACAAAACTATTTTTTTTTTTTTTTATGACTAGTAGGCTCATGGTAACTAATCTATTTCAAACAAGAAAAATTAAGCCATAGAAACAACTTTAAAAGAAAAAAATATAATTGCCTAGTCGACGAAAAAATTGGTAGTACGTAGCTGTGTAAGGCACTGGATTTTTTTTCCTTTTAAAAAAGGGGAAAAAATTTGAGCATTACATTGCGCCGGAATGTTTCTAATAAAATAAAAAAAAGCTTGATGGTGCATAAAAAAAAAATTGTGACGATGAAACAATAAATTCTGCAGAGATCTTTCTTCTTATTTTGTTAGGATCAGGGTAAGACAAAATAACAAAAATTGACTAATTTTTTTCATGAAGAAACGAAATTGGCACTTGCGTTATCACTAGAATTTCCTAGACTTCACGTTTTAACCGCTACCTCAACCCTATCTTCAAGATTTTTACCTAATAATTTTTTTTTTGTAGCCGCGAAGCTACACTTATTAATTTATTTATTTTGTCTCATGTACATTACATGCTAAACACATTTTTTTAAAGTTCTGATTTAGAAAAATCACATTGTGCTTTTCTTTCTCCTCCTTTTTTTGTACAAATAAATACATCTAAATTTAAAATAAGTAGGGAGGCGCCATTGGTTTTGAAAAACACTTTTTTCTTCTTTTCTCTCTCTCTCTCTCTCTCTCTCTCATTACTAATCATTTGTTTTTATTTATTCTTTGTAAAACATCGAACTATTTTATTTCATCCCTAAAACATGGCCTAAGGACTAGGACAACAACTAAAGCAATAAATCAAGTTCGAGAGAAAAGGGGAATGGGTGGGGGAAGGGGGAAGGGGGGGTAAATGGCATTGTGGAGCAAAAAAATACATGTACACACAACCATAATTTTTCCCCATACATTTTCGAGCTTTTTTTTTTGTACGAATCATATAATTATTTACACAATATAGGGAACTAATTTACACATGAAGAACTATACAACATAAACTAAATAAAAAATATATATTAAATCTATTTCAACTAAAGTATTACTTTGAGCGATAACACGAACCTAAGAAGCATAATTACTTTTTATAAGGAAAAGTTTCGATGTCAATTTTAGAGATTTTTCAATCAATAATAATTACATTTTTATATTGGTTGTCGAAATTCTTTGAACACTTTGTAAAAGATACAAGAATAATTATTTATTATAAAAAATTAAAAATTACATTTTCTTCTTTCGTGTCTGGCTATTGTTTACGGTAGAAAGAAATCAAAAAATGTATTTAAAAAAAAAACCATATTGAAAAGCGGCAGTTTTACGGTTTTTTCTCTTCCCGTGGATGTAATTCACCTGAAAAAAAAAAAAAAAAAAAAAATAATAATAATAATAATAAAGAGTTAAAACCAAGGAGTGAAAAAGTGGAAATACGATTGTGTGTTGTTGACATGTAAACACGGTATTAATAGTTTGGATTGGACACATTTTTCAAACACAGCTGCAGCTCTCGATACCTATAATGATTATAAAGGGACGAGGCGTTTACCCTTAAAACGACAACGGGCTGAAGGAAGCGGTATATTGAAGATATTGACAAGAGGGGTGAGTGTAATTAAATGTTCAAGGTCGTACTTGGCTGCGTAAATGTTACATTTCCCTTCTTCGTCCCCCCCCCCCCGTTAAGACATTCAACACGTGGAGCACATTCAAAGAGACAAAATAATCATTAATAGAAGGATTCAAATGAAAATTACTCCAAATATTCTTGCTGTAATGGTGGGGGGGATAAATCCAAAATATATAATTAGCAAACAATTAAATTTTAGTGAAAAAATTGATTTTACTCAAGTGAAAGTGAGTGCAAAACGAATAAAAATGGCAAGAATGAAGGGAGGAGTCATTTTTTTTATTATTATTATTCATTTTAAAGAACAAAATGGAATATAAAGAGGAAATGAGCGTAAGAAAGATGGGAGGTTTCGCGTCTGAGTGAATTTTTCGCCTCCGACGAGGTGGCGGGATGGGGGCGGCGCGGCGTACACGTTGTGGTGGCTTGGGAAGAGGAGAGAGCGAGAGAGAATGAGTGAGTGAGAGAGTGAGTCAGGCGAGGAACGGAGGCACTCCTATATGTGAGTGAGATTTGGGTTCAGGGGGTTTTTGGGAGGCTGTGTCGGAGGCGGCGCCAGTCTGCTTAGCGTTGAGGCGCCAGTAGGGCCGTCCGCACCTAATTCGCAGCTATCATTTTTTTTTTTTTTTTTTTGCCAATCTTGCACGGGCAATAAGAGATTTCGATTTAAAAAAATCGATCAAAAATATAATTAAACTTTTTTTTTTTTTTAGATTGTTAATGAAAGCCCAACGAATTAATTTATTTTCTCGTAAAGTACAGTCGTTGAGCCTTAAGAACGCTTGAAATATTTTAAAATAAATCCCTCAAGGGAAGGTATTTCAGATATTTTTGCTATCACAAGTATGCTCATTAAAGGAAAAAGAAAAAGTGAGGAAAGATCTTTCAAGGTTGAGAACATTAAGGATCGTAAAAAGTTCGCTCCCAACATGGTTGAAAAAAGAAAAAAAGAACGATCATTGGTAGGGAATGGGATGATGGGGAGGGGCGAGGGGGGTAAATCAACTGAATACGACTAATTATAGAAGGGAAAATTTCAATACTCACAGAAAATTCTCTTTTCAAGCCACTAATGAACCCAGGGGTGACCCGAGAACGGCGAGGTTTGCTCCTGTGTGTGAGGCGGTGGATGAGAGCCAGGAGGCGGCTGACCGCCGGCAGAAAAATTAAAATCCAGAGATCCTTCAAGACTCAGTTCGTGTTTGATGACTTCGTCGACGTTACAGTCGAATCCAGGTATCGTTTCGATGTTGATGTTTAAATCGTCGAGCATCGAAGGGTTGAGAGCGCCCATTAATTGGCCCATCATGGTCGCGGCACTTTGATCGGCGCCTTCCATGTAGTTGATTCTCTGTAATTAAACGGTCAAGAAAAATTGGTATTGTTTTGTTAAAAAACCTTTTAAAAAATACTTTTTAGGTGTAATTTAGATTGGAATCAACGATCACTGTAATTTTGACCGAGTACCCAATTGACAATGGAAAATAATGAACTGGTCAATTTACGATCACGCGTTATAATAATTTACTTTTAAAAATAATATCAATTGACCTTTTTACTTTGACGATATCCGAGGTTGAAATCTATGAGCTCTTGCTCCCCCCCCCCTCTAATGGAAAATATAAAAGTTTCGTAGAAACAAAAAAAAAAACAGGGGGATCGTAATTGCATAGAGTGAGCACGATCTCATTACTCCACCCTTACGCTTTAAGGTCTTGCTAACAACTCATCTAACCTGTATCAATAGTTATCATGAAAATGGCAAAATAATGGCTACATTTGCGTGGTTGTTCAGTGTTGTTGTGGCAGGGGGGGGGGGAGAGAAAGAGAGAGAGAAATGAATCAATATTAATCATAATGACTCGCCTGTTTGGGAGCGATAGGGCACGACGGTGGACACGAGTGCGTATGATTCCTGTGAATGGGGCACTGCGGTAAATTTGAATAGGGCGGCGCTGGACGGTAGGGCGGCGGTGGAGGCTGAGGATAAATGAAAGCCGACGGCGGGAGTTCTGGCGTTGCAGGACCGCCGCTTCCAGGACCACCGCCGGTGAGTATTTGTGCTGAAGCAGCGGCGACGCCGCCACCCCACCGCCACCACCGCCGCTGCCACCACTACCACCACCGCCACCACTCCCTGGTGGACCGCCGTTTGCCGGCCCGATACGGCGGCAACGCCGACGACTTGTTGTTGAGGCGGTGCCGCTGGTTGTTGTTGAGGTGGACTATTGGTTGGTGTTTGCTGCTGCTGCTGCTGCTGTCCTAGTCGCATAGTTTGCTCCAGATTTCCAGCGAGTTGCTCAGGTCCGTAGTAGCCCCAATCGGTGTCGACGGCTGGGATGGGCGATAGTCGTCCACCGCACGAAGACGCGTTAGATGAAGTACGAGGCCGAAAGTCAGGACTGCAATTCAAAACACGCTTTATAGTTCCCTTTGGGCTCTTATAGACAAGATTTTCGTCCCTTAATTGCCTCACTCACCTCAACTGAAACCCATGCAAAGGTGACTCAGGGAACAAGTCCAAAGACTCAGACACTGAGCTCGACGGTGACGGTGTCGCGTCCAGGCCGTTACGCAGGGCTTCCACTTTCTTTTTGACTCGCCCTCGTCGTTTTTCAAATTTTGACGTTTCCATCGAAGTGGCTCGCCGCCGGGCCGACTTGCCCGGCTTAGCGTCCGGGTTGATCATCCACCAGGAACTTTTCCCAGTGCCCTCGTTTTGAACTCGCATGAAACGATTGTGAAGGGAGAGATTGTGTCGAATCGAGTTCTGGAATGAATAAAAAATATCACAAATTAATAGATCGATAGATTAAGAGAATAAAAAAAAACAAAAAAAAACGATAAAACTAATGGCTAAGAATTCTAAAAAAGATAAAAAATAATGAACGTCGTCTATGAGACATTTCAAACCATTTTGGAGTCGACATAAAAGAAAGTTCTCTTATCGTTTTACTATCCCATCAAGAAGAACATTTTTTCAATAAAACCTCCATCTTCAACTACCGCAAAACGACACCCAAAAATTTATTATTTAATTTCATGTAAATACTAGCAGAAGAAGTGAAGGGAGGGGGATGAAAAATCGTTTCACGTTCCAGTCGATTGTTCCCTGGCGACATTCAAGAAGAAGCGGGAGTTTGTTGGTGGTGGAAAGGTGGAAGAAACGAGAAAAACTGAAGGAAGCTCCGAACATATATAATATGAAAGAACTCCGAACGACTTTACATAAGAAAACTGGGGGTGTCGCAAGGAACAACCACGAGAAAAGAGAAGCCCTTGCGAAAAAAAAAAGGGTGGCTCCTCCAAGGTTGATATATATGTTATTATGGCGACAAAGGTTCGCCTTGTGATGTTATTAACTACTACGGGAGCTGTCTTACTTTTTTTTTTTTTTTTACTTCTTTTCTCGCTCTCTCCTTCGCCTTGCTTTATGACTTGTATGGAAATGGTGTAGTTCTCAAAATGAGAAGGATGGAGAATCTTGAACAACACCCACGTGGCGACCTTCGACCAAATAATATTTCTTTATTTACTTTTTGTATTTATGTATATTCATTTCCATTGGAAAGATGCGAATGTGAAATTGAGATGTTTCACCACGTGCACGACTGAAAAGGACTTCTTCACGTATAATTGCGACAGTCAAATGGAAAATTTTCGAAATTTCGAAGTGAAAACGGACCAAGGATGTGCGGAGGACCGAACCTCCCCCCTCCCTCTTCCCCTCATCATAAAACTTACAGACTAGGCAAATTGTTTGAGAGGGGAGAATCGCCTCTGGGCGGAACTTTGAGCAAGTAGCGTCGTCCCCCCCCCCCCACAAGGACGTTTCAATGCCATTCTTGACCCAGAACTCGCGGTGGTGGCTACGATTTCCTATACAGATCTCGCAATAACGACACGGTCTCTCTTCCACTTCTCCAAAGTTTGACTCAGTTTAATTATTATCTATCACGTCGTGCGTCATGCTGTTGTGGGGGAGGGGGAAGGGTATATATGATTTAGGAACACTGCATAGAAATTTCCACTAGATCACCCCCCCATCCCACCCTCCCTTCCACCGCCCTGCTTTCTCAAAATGCTGGACCGACAGGCTCAACTAGAAATTCAACATTCTTTGAGAGATCACTTCTCCTTCGCTCTTTCTCTCATTTATAACATAGATCTGTTAATTTTTGTTAATAACATGAATAATTTTGTATTTCCTATCAATTAATAATTTAGTTCATACCTCACGCTTTCCGGGCGCTCAACGCCGTCCCCGCCAAGTAAACGCTTACCGATGTAGCCCAACGGTACATGAACAGAAAGGGTATTTTCTGGGAGTTTTAAACCTTTTTTCTCCCAAACTGTTCTTTTGCTACCAATCGTTTGCATAAAAGACCAATTTTTTTTTTTTTGTCGAAGGTTCCACGCGGGACCGCTCAAAAAATTCAAAATTCAAATTAAAGCGCATAAAGAGAAACGAACTAGCGTTTACGGGAGAGACAAAAAACTTCGTTTTAAAATGCCACTTTCCTTTGCATAATACGCTACTACTACTATACGGGTGACGGTATTTCAAAACACGTTCAGCCCTCGTGACCTAGGGCAGTATCAAGGGCTTTCAGTGCCCTGTGCGACGTCGAAATTCGACCTTTACAGTCTTCGAATTTCAGTCTACACGAATATAACGTTGCAAGTGATATCAACAAAGAGTGTGGGGTGAATATTCTATTGAGCCCCCCGAAAGCGCTAGTCTGGTGGCTCAAATTGAGAAAATCCATGCTTTCTTGAGGAAAATTCGTGGCTAAAAAGAGAAAATAGTACACCGTGTTCCCCAGTTTCGTTCGATCCTTAAGTCCAGTAAAGTGCTGATCGGTAATTTGCTACTTGTTGAAGCTGCTAATATTCGTGGCTAATATCAGTGGCGTCTATCAAGAGGGAGTTGGAGGCGACTTGCCTCCAATTGACGCTGTCAGGGGGGCGGGAAGATGATTTTTGTTAACATCCAGGGGGGGATTTGCTCCTCTCTTACTGTGCGAGGGCTTTGGCATATGTATACATATTTAATGTAGTCAAGGCCGGCCTTAGGCATTTGGCGCCGTCAGACGAATCTTTTATCAGTACCCCCATGAAGTAGCCTTCATGCACAGGCGTAGCAAAGGGCGTGCGGCGTGTGCGGTCCGCACCGGGCATCACTACCCTGGGGGCATCAAACCCGCTGTTATGTTATGCGATCACCGCTACCTAGGAATAGGAAACAAGAACGTGAATTTGTAAGGGAACGTTTTTAGCGAAGACATCGGCCGACGGCCGCAACATTACGGCACGCCTTGCGCCTTCCTATAGGAAACCCAAGCAGTAAGCAGCTAAGCTCCCCACCGATCCAACACGCAACATCCGTTGATGGGTGGGGCCACTGGCGGACCTACACGTATCGGGGGCCCGGGGCGGAAACCTTCAAGAGGCCCCTAAAAGTCTCTAATTATACATACCTATTACAAACCTCTATTGGTAACCACTAAGGCCTTTTCCTTGTTTTAGGCAAATCACCGCTATTTCCCCAACCTATCCGCCAAACAGCGCTTATGCCAAGTTTAATCCACGAATTTTGTCCATTTTAGCCGCGAATGAGTGCTTTTTGTCAACTTTACCAGCAAATTAGCGCTTTTCGCCGCAAATTAGCCGCGGATTAGTGGGGTATTCCCACCCCTCCCCACCTTATAGACATAAACACGCGCTTTTTCTCAACTTTAGCAGCAAAGTAGCTTTTTTATCCTGTGATTCAGCGATGTTTCTTAACTTTTTCTCGAGTTGGCGTTTTTCACAATTTTCACAAATTAGCGATTTTTTCTAGAAGGAACCAGAGAATTAGCACTTTACTCGGTTTGAACTGAAAATTAGCATTTACTCAATATTAGCCGCAAACTAGCGGGTTTTTCTGAATGTTTACGAAAAATTAGCATTTTCTTGTTCACCATAACCATACGCTACAGATCAGCGTTTTTTTCTCAGTTTTAGCCGCAATTTGCCAGTTTTTCACCCATGGCCATAAATTGGCGCTTTTTCTCAATTTTAGCCACAAAGTTGACCGAGGAAGCCGCGAATTTTCTCTATTTTAGCCGTGAATTAGTGATTCCCTATATTTCAGCCGCGAATTAGCGCTTTTTCGTAATTTTAGCAGCGTAGTAACGTTTCTAACCCGTCTGTTCATTTTAACCACGAATTGGCGTTTTCCGATATGTTAAGTGCAAATTGGCAATTTTTGCATTTTTGACAGCGTATTAGCACTTTTTTCAATTCAGGCTGAAAATTAACCTTTCTCTTAATTTTAGTCAGAATAATTACTGATTTTCTCAATATTAGCAGCAAATTAGCGGGTTCTTCTCCATTTTAGCACCGCATCAGTATTTTTTAAATTTTAACTATGGATTAGCGCTTCTTCTCAGTTCTAGCCGTGAATTAGTGTTTTTTTTTCTTATAGCCATGAATTTGCCGTTTTTCTCAATTTCAGTCACAAAGTTGCCCTCAGAACACGAGATGGCGGAATTAGAAATTCTTAAACACTTTATCCGAAATTTTTCCCCTCAATTTTAGCCGCCAATTAGCGTTTTTTTTCACTTTTAGCTGCGTAGAAGCGTTTTTAGCCAGTGAATTCGCGAATTTTCTCAATTTTAGCCACGAGTTGGCGTTTTCCTCAATTTTTAGCCGGGAATAGCACTTTTTCCCTATTTGAGCTGAATACTAGAGTTTTTATTTTATTTATGCCGGGCTAATTAGTGAATGTTTTCAATATTAGCTGCGTTTTTTTGTTTTTTGTTGTTGTTTATTTATTTATTTATTTTTTTTCACATTTCAGTCCCACATTGGCATTTTTTTCCTTTAATTTTTGCTATGGATTAGCGTTTATTGTTTAGTTTTGGCCTCGAACTTTTAGTGATTTTCCCCAATTTTGGCCACGGGTTAGCGCTTTTTCTCAATTTTAGCCACGAATTGTCGTTTTCCTCATTTTCAGCCACAGATTTCATTTTTAGTAGCGAATTAGCACTTTTTCTCAGTTTGAGTTGAAAATTAGTATTTTTCTTAATGCTAGCCGCCCTAATTAATATATTTTTTCAATTTTAGCCGGGTTGTTTTTTAAATTTTTTTCTACTTTCTGCTTTGGCTTAGCGCTGGTTCTCAGTTTGAGCCTCGAATCTTTCAGAAGCTATACGGATTTGCGTTTTCTCAATTTCAGCCGGGAATTGGTGATATTCTTCATTTTCGTATCCGCGAAATAGCGTTTTTCCTCAACTTTATCCGCGAATTAGTGATTTTTCTCCATATCAGCTGTTAAATAGCGTTTTCTGATAGTTTTGCAGCGAATTAGCAAATCTTTTCGCCATTTCAGTTGTGAATTTGCCATTTTGGCCCAATTTTAATCCGAATTAGCGTTATTTTTGTCGATATCAGCCGCGATGTTTTTTTTTTACTTGTACAACCTTGAATTACAAGCGTGTATTCTCAATTGTAGCCGCGGGCTTGGCCCAAAAACAACACTTTTGCATTGATTTCTACATTTTATCCACGGAATAGCCCTCATACACTGTGAATCGACGACTTTTTTTCTCAATCTCTGTCTGGAATTTGCATAGTGAGACCACGAATCAGCGCTTTTTCGCAGTTATAGTCACGAATATTAGCGCATTTTCATAAGTTTTTGCAGCGTCAGCCAGTTCTAAATTGCCTATCAGTATATTAGTGCGCTTGTAAGGACCTAACGAAACCGGGGACGGTCTGTTTTCTCTATTTTATTCATGAATTTTCCTCAAGAAGGCGCTAATTTCTGTATTTCAGCCACCAGAATAGCACTCTCGGGGGCTCAATAGAATAGTCAGCCCACACTCTTTGCTGATATCACTTGTAACGTTATATTCTCCAGGTCGGATATAGACTGAAATTCGTAGAAAGGAGCCAAATCGCTGTCCAACCTTTTCACGTGAATGAACCTAAAAATCCTCATTTTTCCTTATTTAAGCTGTTCGGGGGCCCCGCCTGTTAGGGGGCCCGGGGCGGTCCGCCCCTCGCCCCATACCGCGGTACGCTACTGGGTGGGGCTAACTCACTGAGAACTGAGAAGGAAGGGGTTTCACTCATAGTTCCGCGCTAATTTATGTTCGCATCGCTGTGTGCTTGGTGATCCTCTTTTGTTCGTGTTTCGGAAAAGCGAGGTTGGAATGCCTGGAACTGTCGGTATAATTATGCTATTGAAAGAAAACGTGATATTTTTCGTTTTGGTTTTGAAAGACGAATGAACGTTAGGGGTATTTATGGTCAAAAGTTTAACCCGAATTTAATCCTCAGGGGGGGGGGGCATCAAAAAGAGACCCGCACCGGGCATCATTTGCCCTTGCTACGCCCCTGCCTTCAGGAGCCGCGATTTGGTTTTGTCTGCATTTTAACCGCGAATTATGTTTTTTTCCACACTTCAACGCTTCTTCTTAATTTTATCAGTGAATTAGCGATTTGTCTCCTTTTTATACGCGAATTAGCGATTTTTCTCTATTTTTGCCGTGAATTTGTGTTTTTCCTTATTTTAGCCGCTAATGAGAGATTTTCCCATATTTTCACCGCGAATTACCGCTTTTTCCCCATTTTGTCACGGACTAGCGATTTTGTTAGCTTTCTGCAGCCACGGAGCTATTTTCAGAAGCCGCGAATTGGCGTTTCCTCAACTTTAACCGCGGATCATCGTATTGTCCACACGTCAGTGCTTCTTCTCACTTTGATCGGTTAATTAGCAATTTTTCCAGATTTTAGCGGCAAATTATAGTTGAACCACATTCTAAAGGAACCTAAAAATCATGCATTTCGCTTGACCTCTGAATAAAGTGGTTATTTGTACAAAGGCAATCTCATTCTCTTGACAAAAGAAACACTTCTTAGCAAACAATCTTAGCGGGGTATTTCCTAACATCACGTCACAGAGTGAAACGAAAATACATTTCCGTTACTGCTAGGACAGCTTTAGTGCGAAACTCGCGGGTAAAGTGGCGCTTTCCTCACTCACACTGAATACCATTTGCATAATATGAAATTCAGCCCCGGAGCCGTTTGTTTCCACTCGTCTTTTTTATTGTGATCAATACTGTTTTGAAAGGTTCCTTGACTCAAGGAAGATTCAAGGAACGTTCAATACAGGCCATAGGTCCATATTTATGAATATTCCTTGAAGTTTCCTTGATTCAAGGAACCTTTCAAAACAGTTTTCATCACAATAAAAAGACGAGTGGAAACGAAAGGCTCCCGGGCTGAATTTCATATTATGCAAATGGTATTCAGTGTCAGTTCAAGAAGAGTCTATGAATTCGCCCCAACAATGTTTTTCCCCGTCGCATTCAACGCACCGTACTTTGTATAAACTCTAATTAGATCCTCTGTGTGTGGGATGCTGTGATGGATATCATCAATTCTGATTGGGGGGGGGGGGTAAGCTCTTTTCAGGGGGGGGGAGTGCCTCCAGCTTTCAGGGGGGGATAGACGTCACTGGCTAATATCGCTAATATTCGTTGCCATAACTGCGAAACAGCGCTGATTTGTGGTCTCGCGGTGCATGGAAATCAAGTAAAAGTGTTGTTTTGGGGCCAACCCCGCGGTTAAAATAGTAAAAACTCGCTATACTATTGACAAAAAAAAATACGCTTTCAGGTTAAAATTCACAACTGAAATTGGGAAAAATCGCCAATTTGCAATTTGCGATTTCAAAGGCGAGGAAAAACTATTAGGATTAGTAAGAATTATTACTTAGCCGTAAGTACTTTCCCACGTTGTCAGTCATACCTCGTTGAGGACTGTCCAAGACTAACAACGATCCCAACGATAATTCACCACCAGCCAATATCGAAATTTCTCGCGTAGCTGTAAAGTTCCCACCTTTCTGGCGAGCAGACCCTGAACTATGGTTCACCACCGGCCTACCCATTTATTCCCGTCCGCGACGCCTCCCTCCAAACAAACTCAAATCTGCGAAAGAACATTTCCAAATCATGATCAATGAAGGTATCTGCAGACCCTCCAAAAGCAGTTGGGCCAATCCTTTGCATATGGTACCCAAAAAGTCAGGTGATTGGAGGCCATGCGGAGACTACCATCGCCTCAACGCTGCAACCAAACCAGACAAATACCCTATTCCTCATATTCATGAATTTAATCACATGCTTCACAACAAGACTATTTTTTCCAAACTCGATCTCGTAAAGGCTTACTACCACATTCCAATGGATCCAAAAGATGTTGAAAAAACAGCAATAACGACTCCATTCGGCTTATTTGAGTTTTTGGTCATGCCGTTTGGTCTCTGCAATGCAGCACAAACTTTTCAGAGGTTCATCAATAAAGTCCTCCAGGAATTCGAGTTTTGTTTTACGTACTTGGATGACATTCTCGTCGCATCTTCAAATAAAGAAGAACATCTTCATCACTTGGACTTGATTTTTTGAAAACTAGACGAATTTAACATCTGTCTAAACGTCGAAAAATGTCAATTCGCCCAAACACAGATTTCCTTCCTGGGACATCACATCTCTCCGGCTGGAATTTCCCCTCTACCCGAAAAATTCGAAGCTATTCTCAACTACGAGAAACCTAAGACCATCAAATCTCTTCGTCGTTTTCTCGGAATGATCAATTTTTGCCGCCTATTCATCCCTCGTGTCGCCGAAATCCAAGCTACATTACACGATCTCACAAAAGGAGACAAAAAACAAGACTCCCCCATCATCTGGTCAGCCGAAACCGAACATTACTCGCTCACCCGGCGTCGTTACCGCTAGTTTTGATGGTCGACGCATCGGATGTCGCTGTTGGAGCCGTGATGCATCAAGTCAGGAATGGAAATCCGGAACCCCTCGGTTTTTTCTAAAAAAAACTCTCTAACGCTCAAAAGAAGTACAGCACGTATGATCGCGAACTGTTGGCCATATACGAGGCAATAAAATATTTCCGGTTCATGATTGAAGGCAGTCCTTTCGTCATTTATACTGACCACAAGCCTCTAGTTTATGCTTTTCGTCAAAATCCTGATAAAGCAACTCCTCGTCAATTCCGATACTTCGATTTCATATCCCAATTCTCTACTGACATCCGTTACTCTCGCGGAAAAGACAATGTCGTTGCTGATTTTTTATCGAGAATTGAAGCGATCAACCTCATCGACTTTAAAGAATTTCAACAGTTGCAAGAAGAGGATAACGAACTGAAGAGGGCCCTTCAAGGAAAATACCCGTCTCTACAACTTAAGAAAGTTACCGGGGTAGGCGGAGTGGACATTTACTGCGACACAAGAAACAGACCTTTCGTCCCCCTTACCCTTGGAAAAAAAAATTCGACAAATTTCATGGCCTAGCGCATCCTGGAATCCGGAGAACCCAAAAATTGATCCTGGAAAAATTCGTCTGGCCCAGTATCAACAAAGATTGTCGACATTGGGCCCGAACTTGTCTACCATGTCAGCAAAATAAAGTCACGCGACATGTCAAAAGTCCACTTCAACACATTGCACTACCCGAAAATCGTTTTCAGCACATCAACGTCGATTTAATCGGTCCCATGCCAAACGTTCGAGGATACTCCTATTGTTTAACTATCATCGATAGATACTCGCAATGGCCTGAGGCTATTCCTTTACGAGACATCTAGGCTGAAACGGTCGCAACATCTTTGCTAGAGCATTGGATAGCCCGATTCGGCGTTCCAACTCAAATAACAACGGATAGAGGACGCCAATTTGAATCCAAGCTTTTCCGTGCATTGAACGAAATGCTCGGCATCAAACACCTCTCGTCTACATCTTACCACCCACAATCAAATGGGAAAATCGAAGGGCACCGTTGTTTGAAAACATCTATCAAATGTTTAACTGGGTCGAAAAACTACCTCTCGTTCTCTTAGGACTCCGAACTGTTGTCAACGACGCGACCGGTTTCACTTCCGCTGAAATGGTTTACGGCACATCTCTCAAAATACCCGGCGAATTCTTCACTTCTTCTCAAACCCAATTCGACCATTCCGCACACGTTCAAAAAATTAAATCATTGTTTCACAACATTCATCCTGTTCCCCAAAAATTTCGCCAAAAACAAAAGATTTTCTTCAATCAAGATTTGGACAAATGTTCCCATGTCTTCATTCGAAACGACGATATTAAGAAACCGCCGAAATTTCCGTCGTTGTCACTAGGGAGGGAGTAATGTGGCGAACAAATTCTCACCTTTCCATTTTACCTTTTAAAACATATTGTCATAAACAAAAAAATAAGTTTTATTGTACTCGTTTACTGATTAAAGAAAAGTTTCTTTGAAATCTTAGCTTGCGGGATACCCTTAACTATCGCCGCAACAAAAGGATTGTGGTCAGTGCGTAGAATTAAACTTTCTACCGAAAATAAAATGGTTAAACTTCGTTACAGCAAAGACTAGAGCTAGAGCTTCCCTGTCGATAGCGGAATAGTTATTTTCGGCTTTAGTGAGGAGACGAGACGCAAAAGCGATCGGTTTCAAAGAACGCTATGTGACAGGACCGCTCCTAATCCGACTTCACTAGCGTCCGCTGACACCACAAGGGGCAAATAATCATTGTAGTGTACCAAAGTTTCGGGGGACGCGAGAAGTTTTTTAATTTTCACAAATGAGTCTTCCTCCATTGAAAACCACTTCCAACGACGGTTTTTTTTTTTTTTTGACAAATCATGTAAGGGTGCGGGGGGAGTTTGAAGGTCTTTAACAAAACGCGAATAATAATTTACTGATCCAAGAAAAGCTCTTAATTCTTTAAAATTGGTTGGAACTTTCATTCGAGCTATGGCTGTCAAATGTTCAGTAGTGGGATGAATGCCCTTTGAGTCAATAATGTGGCCCAAATACTTGACGGACTCTTCCAACCAACGACACCATCCGTATAAGCAACTAATTGTCCAGCTGGCACGAGTTTGGGTTCCCCAATTTTCCTCCAGATGCTTCTACTTATTACTGTATGGACAGCTCCGCGGGATCGTAAATCATTTCCAATTTCACACCATTTACAACTACGTCCAGCACTGCTTTACTACCACTAGACGTTACCGTACGAAGCTTCCCAACAGGTTTGTCTGAATCAGAACCCTGATAACTGCTTTCAGACTTAGAGCTGCTATGTTGACGAGCGTGCACTTCACTTTGTCGAATTTTCCTATTTTCACGTGGTAAACTCTTGTCTTTTAACGCTGAACGAGAACGACAGACTCTAGCAAAATGATTGTTCCCTTTGCAACTGTAACACCTTGCCCCTTCAGCAGGACATTTCTGCTCATCTTTGTGCTCATTATTGCCACTTGAAGTGCACAAGCGCCGAGAATATTGTTTTGGTTGTCCCTGAAAACGAGGAATTCGCGACACGACTCTATTAGCACCAAAGGGTGGGCTAGAATGAAACCGAGACAGTTCTAACAGTCGTTTCTGTTGAGTTTAAGATGTTCTATCAATAAGGCTGATTTTTCTACCTCACAAAAACTCGGATTTCTACCTCAGGAAAAACGCCAATTCATGGCTAAAATTGAAGAAGAACTTCAATTTATGGATAAACTTGAGAAATGTAGCTCATTCCGAAGGCGCCAGTTCGTGGTTTCTCAAGCAAACATCTCGGTAAACATTGCGAAAAAGTTCTAATTCACCGTTTTTATGCACAATACATGGCAAGTTTTGCGGGTACAATTGAGAAAAGAGCGTGACTTTTAAAGCGTGCATTTTTGAAAAAGCGCTTATTATCGGCTAAAATTAAGGAAAATTTTCGAAATTTCGAAGTGAAAACGGACCAAGGATGTGCGGAGGACCGAACCTCCCCCCTCCCTCTACCCCTCATCATAAAACTTACAGACTAGGCAAATTGTTTGAGAGGGGAGAATCGCCTCTGGGCGGAACTTTGAGCAAGTAGCGTCGTCCCCCCCCCCCACAAGGACGTTTCAATGCCATTCTTGACCCAGAACTCGCGGTGGTGGCTACGATTTCCTATACAGATCTCGCAATAACGACACGGTCTCTCTTCCACTTCTCCAAAGTTTGACTCAGTTTAATTATTATCTATCACGTCGTGCGTCATGCTGTTGTGGGGGAGGGGGAAGGGTATATATGATTTAGGAACACTGCATAGAAATTTCCACTAGATCACCCCCCCATCCCACCCTCCTTCCACCGCCCTGCTTTCTCAAAATGCTGGACCGACAGGCTCAACTAGAAATTCAACATTCTTTGAGAGATCACTTCTCCTTCGCTCTTTCTCTCATTTATAACATAGATCTGTTAATTTTTGTTAATAATATGAATAATTTTGTATTTCCTATCAATTAATAATTTATTTCATACCTCACGCTTTCCCGCCGTCCCCGCCCAGTAAACGCTTACCGATGTAGCCCAACGGTACATGAACAGAAAGGGTATTTTCTGGGAGTTTTAAACCTTTTTTCTCCCAAACTGTTCTTTTGCTACCAATCGTTTGCATAAAAGACCAATTTTTTTTTTTTGTCGAAGGTTCCACGCGGGACCGCTCAAAAAATTCAAAATTCAAATTAAAGCGCATAAAGAGAAACGAACTAGCGTTTACGGGAGAGACAAAAAACTTCGTTTTAAAATGCCACTTTCCTTTGCATAATACGCTACTACTACTACTATACGGGTGACGGTATTTCAAAACACGTTCAGCCCTCGTGACCTAGGGCAGTATCAAGGGCTTTCAGTGCCCTGTGCGACGTCGAAATTCGACCTTTACAGTCTTCGAATTTCAGTCTACACGAATATAACGTTGCAAGTGATATCAACAAAGAGTGTGGGGTGAATATTCTATTGAGCCCCCGAAAGCGCTAGTCTGGTGGCTCAAATTGAGAAAATCCATGCTTTCTTGAGGAAAATTCGTGGCTAAAAAGAGA
This sequence comes from Corythucha ciliata, assembly GCA_038030265.1. Classification (NCBI taxonomy): domain Eukaryota; kingdom Metazoa; phylum Arthropoda; class Insecta; order Hemiptera; family Tingidae; genus Corythucha; species Corythucha ciliata. The sequence goes on along the minus strand of CM075943.1, from coordinate 44,645,152 downwards.
AAATAGTACACCGTGTTCCCCAGTTTCGTTCGATCCTTAAGTCCAGTAAAGTGCTGATCGGTAATTTGCTACTTGTTGAAGCTGCTAATATTCGTGGCTAATATCAGTGGCGTCTATCAAGAGGGAGTTGGAGGCGACTTGCCTCCAATTGACGCTGTCAGGGGGGCGGGGAAGATGATTTTTGTTAACATCCAGGGGGGGATTTGCTCCTCTCTTACTGTGCGAGGGCTTTGGCATATGTGTACATATTTAATGTAGTCAAAGCCGGCCTTAGGCATTTGGCGCCGTCAGACGACCAACAGGAATCAGTACCCCCATGAAGTAGCCTTCAGGTACAGGCGTATAGCAAGGGCGTGCGGCGTGTGCGGTCCGCACCGGGCATCACTACCCTGGGGGCATCAAACCCGCTGTTATGTTATGCGATCACCGCTACCTAGGAATAGGAAACAAGAACGTGAATTTGTAAGGGAACGTTTTTAGCGAAGACATCGGCCGACGGCCGCAACATTACGGCACGCCTTGCGCCTTCCTATAGAAACCCAAGCAGTAAGCAGCTAAGCTCCCCACCGATCCAACACGCAACATCCGTTGATGGGTGGGGCCACTGGCGGACCTACACGTATCGGGGGCCCGGGGCGGAAACCTTCAAGAGGCCCCTAAAAGTCTCTAATTATACATACCTATTACAAACCTCTATTGGTAACCACTAAGGCCTTTTCCTTGTTTTAGGCAAATCACCGCTATTTCCCAACCTATCCGCCAAACAGCGCTTATGCCAAGTTTAATCCACGATTTCTCCATTTTAGCCGCGAATGAGTGCTTTTTGTCAACTTTACCAGCAAATTAGCGCTTTTCGCCGCAAATTAGCCGCGGATTAGTGGGGTATTCCCACCCCTCCCCACCTTATAGACATAAACACGCGCTTTTTCTCAACTTTAGCAGCAAAGTAGCTTTTTTATCCTGTGATTCAGCGATGTTTCTTAACTTTTTCTCGAGTTGGCGTTTTTCAAAATTTTCACAAATTAGCGATTTTTTCTAGAAGGAACCAGAGAATTAGCACTTTACTCGGTTTGAACTGAAAATTAGCATTTACTCAATATTAGCCGCAAAATAGCGGGTTTTTCTGAATGTTTACGAAAAATTAGCATTTTCTTGTTCACCATAACCATACGCTACGGATCAGCGTTTTTTTTCTCAGTTTTAGCCGCAATTTGCCGGTTTTTCACCCATGACCATAAATTGGCGCTTTTTCTCAATTTTAGCCACAAAGTTGACCGAGGAAGCCGCGAATTTTCTCTATTTTAGCCGTGAATTAGTGATTCCCCTATATTTCAGCCGCGAATTAGCGCTTTTTCGTAATTTTAGCAGCATAGTAACGTTTCTAACCCGTCTGTTCATTTTAACCACGAATTGGCGTTTTCCGATATGTTAAGTGCAAATTGGCAATTTTTGCATTTTTGACAGCGTATTAGCACTTTTTTCAATTCAGGCTGAAAATTAACCTTTCTCTTAATTTTAGTCAGAATAATTACTGATTTTCTCAATATTAGCAGCAAATTAGCGGGTTCTTCTCCATTTTAGCACCGCATCAGTATTTTTTAAATTTTAACTATGGATTAGCGCTTCTTCTCAGTTCTAGCCGTGAATTAGTGTTTTTTTTTTCTTATAGCCATGAATTTGCCGTTTTTCTCAATTTCAGTCACAAAGTTGCCCTCAGAACACGAGATGGCGGAATTAGAAATTCTTGAACACTTTATCCGAAATTTTTCCTCTCAATTTTAGCCGCTAATTAGCGCTTTTTTTCACTTTTAGCTGCGTAGAAGCGTTTTTAGCCAGTGAATTCGCGAATTTTCTCAATTTTAGCCACGAGTTGGCGTTTTCCTCAATTTTTAGCCGGGAATAGCACTTTTTCCCTATTTGAGCTGAATACTAGAGTTTTTTGTTTTAAGGATGCCGGGCTAATTAGTGAATGTTTTCAATATTAGCTGCGTTTTTTTGTTTTTTGTTGTTGTTTATTTATTTATTTATTTTTTTCACATTTCAGTCCCACATTGGCATTTTTTTCCTTTAATTTTTGCTATGGATTAGCGTTTATTGTTTAGTTTTGGCCTCGAACTTTTAGTGATTTTCCCCAATTTTGGCCACGGGTTAGCGCTTTTTCTCTATTTTAGCCACGAATTGTCGTTTTCCTCATTTTCAGCCACAGATTCAGTGGCGGCGGATGTATTTTGGTTCAGGGGGGGCGAAAATTAAGGCGCTTCGCCCCTTCCCTTCCCCACCATACCCTACACTACCATCACTTCCTTAGTTTTCATCAATAGAAGGTAAAGTGTAGTGTAGTTCTCAATTTTAAGTAAATAGAGGAGGCAAGGTATTGTATGGAGGTGCCCAATAGTCTTGAATTTTCAACATTTAGGGAATGATTTGAATGTGGTATACAACGGTCTGATTCTTGATAGGTTTTTGACTAATAATATTTTATTTTTATCCCACATGATACTAAAACCGAATTTTACGGCCGCAAATGAGTCCCAAAAGTGTCTCTTTTCAAGCCTAGGAACTAAAGTATTTTTCAAGCGACATGCTCCGAAAGTAGTCATTTTCTGTACCCAAAAATGTCTGGGAAATTGACCATTACCGCACAGTGACATTCGAGAAATTTTCTGTACTAGTCCAGAAAATATTTTCCGTCCTAGTACGGAAAGTAAATGAACTCGGGTTATAACCTCGTTTAAGGTCTTCTTAAACTAAAGACACGAGAAGTCAGTAGTCAATTTGTCAAAGTCAGTTTTATCATTTCCTTGCTGTCGCGTGAAAAAAGTCGTACATCACTCGTAGGAAGGGGATTTACCTCGCCTCGCCCGCCGGGCTTGTAATGTAATGTACCGCGGCAAATTTTACGGCGTTTTAGAGCCACGACTTTAGCTCCTGCGTATACATATACTATTATTGATTTCTTAGTTGTTTTTTTCCCACAAGAATATGGCAAGTATTCGTTTTAAATAATAAACGATAATCATTCGTACTCAAATAAAACAGCAAAGTGTGGGAATGCAGGTAGGGGCATAACTAGAAATCCGGATCCGGGGTCGGATGGGGGCCCCTGAATAGCTTGAAGATGAAAAATCGGGATTTTCAAGTAGATAAGATGAAAACGAATGGCTAAACTCGCTTGTAAAAGTGAGTAAAACGCTGATTCGCGGCTGAAATTGAGAAAAATTGCTGAAATTTATGGCTGTTAATATTAAGAAAAAGCGCTAGCTAATTCACAGCTGACATTGAGATAACGCAAAATCACGAATTGTTGGGGCGAAATTAGGAAAAAGCGCTAATTTACGCAGCTAAAACTGAGAAAAGCGCTAATTCAAGGATGAAAAAGAGAAAAACGCAAATTCGCGTCGTCTTGAAAAAAAAAACACGCTAATTTACAGCTAAAATTGTGATAAAGTGCTACAATTTAGCAACTTTCAAAATTTAGAACAAGCGCAAATTCACAGCTAAAAGGGAGAAACGCCAACTCAAGGATTCTAAGGGCAACATTGGGACTAAAATTTAGAAAAAGCGCTAATTCACGGGTGAAATAGTCAAAAACGCGAATTCGCGTCTAGATAAAAGTGGAGGAAAACTCAGCTAAGGTATGAAAAATTACGATTTTACGGATAAAATCGAGAAAAAACGCTAAAAATCGTAGCTAAAATTAAGAAAATGTGCTAATTTACTGCTAAAATTGAGAAACAAAACGCTAATTCACAGCTGAAAATGAGAGAAAACGCCAATTCGCCAATTCTTAGGGGCAACTTTAAGGCTGAAGTTGAAAAGCGCTAATTCACGCGCTAAAGATGAGAAAAACGCTAATTCAAGGATAAAAAAGAGAACAACGCGAATTCGAGTAGTCTAAAAATAGAGAAACACGCTATTATGATAAAGTGTTACAATTTGGCAGCTTTAAACATTGGGAAAAAGCGCGAATTCACAGAAAACGCCAACTCACGGATTCTCGGGGCTGGGACTGAAATTGAGAAAAAGCGCTTCGATTCACGGCGTGAAATAGAGAAAAACGCGAATTTGCGTCTAAAAGTGGAGGAAAACTTTAATTCACAACTTAGGTACAAAACATTTCAATTTTGCAGATAAAATCGAGAAAAAGTGCTATAATTTCCAGCTAAAATTAAAAAATGTGCCCATTCACTGCTAAATTGGGGGTAAAAAGGCTAATTCACAGCTAAAATTGAGAATACCCCAACTTGCACATTCTTGGGGAACTTTGGGAATAAAATTGAGAAAAAGCGCTAATTCAAGCGGCTAAAACTGTGAAAAAGCGCTAATTCGAGGGTAATAAATAGAGAAAAACACAACTGGGTTTTTTTTGTAATGGAGAAAAGCGCGAATTCACGGCTTAAATTTAGAAAAATAGCTAATTTGCGGATAAAATTGCGAAAGAGCACTTAAACGCTACCTAATTTGCGGATTCTTAAGGCAACTTCACGGTAAGAGCTTGTAAAAAGCGCCGATTCGCAGCTAAAAATGAGAAAATGAGCTAATTAGCGGAAAAAATTGAGAAAACGCACTTTAGAGGCAATTTCGTGGCTAAAATTGAGGAAAATATATACTTCAAAGCTGCAAAAAAGTATATTTACGGTTTAATTAGAGACTATAGGGCCTCCTAGAGATTTCCGCCCCGGACCCCTGACAAGTGTTGTTCCGCCACGCCCCTTGCTACGCCTGTGCTTCATATTGCTTAAATTTTGGCTAAAACCCTCTCCGGGGAGGGTGGCCGATAGGTGGATCGCCCTCCTTTGCCAGATGGCAGGGGTAAAGTGTAGAAGAAGAATCAATAATATACCTAACAAAAAGTCTGCAGAAAAGTGAAAGATGGGGGGGGGGCGAATGTTCTAGGCATTGCTATTTTTCATCTTCTCGCAAATGATCCAGGGTTTTCGATCTGAGTGACGGTCGCTTGGTCCTCGAATAAGAAGCGAAAAGGATAGAATAAGAACTTTGGGTGCAGTATTCGGGACAGAAGATTGGCATTGAAGCCTGGGGGGGGGGGTGACGAGCCACTGCACAGATTTCACTTTTAGTAGCGAATTAGCACTTTTTCTCAGTTTGAGTTGAACATTAGTGTTTTTCTTAATGCTAGCCGCCCTAATTAATATATTTTTTCAATTTTAGCCGTGTTGTTTTTTAAGATTTTAGGCCCGCATATGCAATTTTTTTTCTACTTTCTGCTTTGGCTTAGCGCTGGTTCTCAGTTTGAGCCTCGAATCTTTCAGAAGCTATACGGATTTGCGTTCTCTCAATTTCAGCCGGGAATTGGTGATATTCTTCATTTTCGTATCCGCGAAATAGCGTTTTTCCTCAACTTTATCCGCGAATTAGTGATTTTTCTCCATATCAGCTGTTAAATAGCGTTTTCTGATAGTTTTGCAGCGAATTAGCAAATCTTTTCGCCATTTCAGTTGTGAATTTGCCATTTTGGCCCAATTTTAATCCGAATTAGCGTTATTTTTGTCGATATCAGCCGCGATGTTTTTTTTTTACTTGTACAACCTTGAATTACAAGCGTGTATTCTCAATTGTAGCCGCGGGCTTGGCCCAAAAACAACACTTTTGCATTTATTTCTACATTTTATCCACGGAATAGCCCTCATACACTGTGAATCGACGACTTTTTTTCTCAATCTCTGTCTGGAATTTGCATCGTGAGACCACGAATCAGCGCTTTTTCGCAGTTATAGTCACGAATATTAGCGCATTTTCATAAGTTTTTGCAGCGTCAGCCAGTTCTAAATTGCCTATAAGTATATTAGTGCGCTTGTAAGGACCTAACGAAACTGGGGACGGTCTGTTTTCTCCATTTTATTCATGAATTTTCCTCAAGAAGGCGCTAATTTCTGTATTTCAGCCACCAGAATAGCACTCTCGGGGGCTCAATAGAATAGTCAGCCCACACTCTTTGCTGATATCACTTGTAACGTTATATTCTCCAGGTCGGATATAGACTGAAATTGTTTTTCCCCGTCGCATTCAACGCACCGTACTTTGTATAAACTCTAATTAGATCCTCTGTGTGTGGGATGCTGTGATGGATATCATCAATTCTGATTGGGGGGGGGGGTAAGCTCTTTTCAGGGGGGGGGAGTGCCTCCAGCTTTCAGGGGGGGATAGACGCCACTGGCTAATATCGCTAATAATTCGTTGCCATAACTGCGAAACAGCGCTGATTTGTGGTCTCGCGGTGCATGGAAATCAACGTAAAAGTGTTGTTTTGGGGCCAACCCCGCGGTTAAAATAGTAAAAACTCGCTATACTATTGACAAAAAAAATACGCACGTTGTGTGCACGGACATTAAAAATCGCTGAACTTTCAATGCAAGCGGAACTTTGTCATTTTTAGCTGCTCGAAGACGATACTTGAATGTTTTAACGGCTCTTTCTGCTAAGCCGTTAGTTCTAGGGTGATACGGCGTTGAACGAATGTGCGAGATGTTATTAGCTTTACAAAAATTTCCAAATTCGTGAGCTGTAAACTGGGGACCGTTGTCTGTGACAATCATTCGAGGTACACCTAAGCGACAAAAGATCTCCCGGAGTGCTAAGACCGTACATTCGACTGTCGTTTTATTCATTGGAATCACCTCTAACCACTTCGTTGTTGCATCCACTACAATCATCCACATTTTTGACTCGAATGGTCCAGCGAAATCAATATTCTGGACCAGGGTTCATTCGGGATAATTCCAATAATGAACAGGTGATTCCGGATCTAGTGGCCGCGAGCTCTGACACGGTTTGCACTTCGCGACATATTTCTCGATCTCACAGTTCATATGCGGCCACCACGCATGCATTTTCGCGATTGATTTCATAGCAGTAGATCCAGGATGACCTTCATGAAACATGTCCAAAAAATTCGCTCTGATTCCTCGAGGTACCACGACGCGCCCTCGCCACATTAAGATGTCTTCCTCCATCGAAATTTCATCTCTTTTCTCGTAGTATGTGTATAACTCCTCAGGCAGTTCTTTCCTAGTGGGCCAACCACTCTGAATGTGCTTAGCAACCATCAGAAATTCGGGGTCTTTAAGAGTCTCGCGTTTAAGACTTTTTTTCGGAAACAGGGCAGCACTCTGCTCGAAGGTGAAGTACTTGCATCGCATCCGGTACCATATCTTTTTCGAACGACGACTCAGCCACTCAGCTGGTCCATTAGCTTTCCCCGAGACGTACTCTATTTTGTAATCGAACGAAGTCAAACGAATTGCCCAGCGACTCAATCTTTTCAAGACTGTTTTCGGTAAAGGCACATTTTTGCCAAATATGTGTAACAAAGGTTTTGTGGTCAGTGCGTAGAATAAACTTTCTACCGAAAATAAAATGGTTAAACTTCGTCACAGCAAAGACTAGAGCTAGAGCTTCCCTGTCGATAGCGGAATAGTTATTTTCGGCTTTAGTGAGGAGACGAGACGCAAAAGCGATCGGTTTCAAAGAACCATCTGGAAAGCTATGTGACAGGACCGCTCCTAATCCGACTTCACTAGCGTCCGCTGACACCACAAGGGGCAAATAATCATTGTAGTGTACCAAAGTTTCGGGGGACGCGAGAAGTTTTTTAATTTTCACAAATGAGTCTTCCTCTATTGAAGACCACTTCCAACGACGATTTTTTTTTTTGACAAATCATGTAAGGGTGCACAATGAGTTTGAAGGTCTTTAACAAAACGCGAATAATAATTTACTGACCCAAGAAAAGCTCTTAATTCTTTCAAATTGGTTGGAACTTTCATTCGAGCTATGGCTGTCAAATGTTCAGTAGTGGGATGAATGCCCTTTGAGTCAATAATGTGGCCCAAATACTTTCTTCCAACCAACGACACCGTCCGTATAAGCAACTAATTGTCCAGCTGGCACGAGTTTGGGTTCCCCAATTTTCTTCCAGATGCTTCTACTTATTACTGTATGGACAGCTCCGGGATCGTAAATCATTTCCAATTTCACACCATTTACAACTACGTCCAGCACTGCTTTACTACCACTAGACGTTACCGTACGAAGCTTCCCAACAGGTTTGTCTGAATCAGAACCCTGATAACTGCTTTCAGACTTAGAGCTGCTATGTTGACGAGCGTGCACTTCACTTTGTCGAATTTTCCTATTTTCACGTGGTAAATTCTTGTCTTTTAACGCTGAACGAGAACGACAGACTCTAGCAAAATGATTGTTCCCTTTGCAACTGTAACACCTTGCCCCTTCAGCAGGACATTTCTGCTCATCTTTGTGCTCATTATTGCCACTTGAAGTGCACAAGCGCCGAGAATATTGTTTTGGTTGTCCCTGAAAACGAGGAATTCGGGACACGACTCTATTAGCACCAAAGGGTGGGCTAGAATGAAACCGAGACAGTTCTAACAGTCGTTTCTGCTGAGTTTAAAATGTTCTATCAATAAGGCTGATTTTTCTACCTCACAAAAACTCGGATTTCTACCTCAGGAAAAACGCCAATTCATGGCTAAAATTGAAGAAGAACTTCAATTTATGGATAAACTTGAGAAATGTAGCTCATTCCGAAGGCGCCAGTTCGTGGTTTCTCAAGCAAACATCTCGGTAAACATTGCGAAAAAGTTCTAATTCACCGTTTTTATGCATAATACATGGCAAGTTTGCGGGTACAATTGAGAAAGAGCGTGACTTTTAAAGCGTGCATTTTTGAAAAAGCGCTTATTATCGGCTAAAATTAAGGAAAATTGTTCGCTCGTAAGTGAAATTGAGGAAAACGCCAATTTCAAAGTTTCACGATGCAACGCCCGAGTCAAAATTAATGAAATTCGCTCACATGCGGATTATGTGGACCTTTTCACTGCTAAAATTTGAAGGGGGGAGGGGGGGAAATTGCTCAAGGCAGAATTGGGAAAAATCACTAATAATTTGTGGCTAAAATTGAGGGAAAATGAATTGTCACCGTTTGTTGTTGATTGATGGAATTGTCGTGGCTAAAATTGAGAAACAGCGTTCATCCGCAGGTTAAATTGAGGAAAAACTGTGGCTGAAATTGACAGAACGCACAAATTCGTGACAATGCGATGCCCAGTGCTGGCCATGATTGAAATAGTAAATCAAAAAGGCTAGTTCGAGGTAGAATTGAGAAAAAGCACTCCCCTGCCCCCCGCTGGCTACGCTCACGCTCACTCAGAAGTTGCCATCCGAAGCAGTGAATGGCGTATGATTCAGTTTTGACGCAAATTAAAATTTTTCTCAATTTTAGCGAATTAGAATTTTACACAATTTCAGCTGTAAATTGGCGGGGTTTTCCATTTTTAGCCGTGAATTAGCACTTTTTCTCAATTTAGCCTCAAAGTAACCCTTAAAAATCTCTTAATTTTGGCATGACTAATTATTTATTTTCTAAATATCATTCGCAATTAGCGGGTTTCTCACATTTTACCACCGTATTAGCAATTTTATGTTACTTTTATATATAGACTATTGCTTGTTCTTAGTTCCTGCCAGTGTATCAGCGTTGTTTTTACCTGTAGCCGTGCAGGAATTTCCAGTTTTTTAAATTTTAGCCACAAAGTTGCCTTCAGAAGGCGCGTATTCAAATTATAAATTTCAAATTTCACCACACTTTATCCGAGAATTAATGATGTTCCTCAATCATTCAATTATTCCGTTTTTAGTAAAAACACTGTTTTTAGTACGTTTTTAGTAGACATTCAAACACTGAAGATGCCGCACAGGCGAAACTGGTTTGTCTTGGACACACAGGTATAACTGACAACGAAGGCAACTACGGCTATACGTATCTAATTTGTGAGGAAAAACGTTGATTAGCGGCTAAAATTTAAAAAATCACTAATTAGCGCAGCTTCAATTAAGAAAAACACTAATTTTCTGTTCAAATTGGGGAAAAGTGTATAATTCTCAGCTAGAAATGGGGGAAAAAATGTCTAATATGCAGCTTAAATTGAGGAGAACGCCACAAAAATTGAGAAAATTCGGTAGGTATAATGCACGGGTTAAAATTTAGAAAAAGCGACAGTTCGCTGCCAAAATTGAGGAATATCACTAATTCTCGGATAGAGTGTGGTGAAATAATTTAAATACGCGCCTTTGTGCCTTCTGAAGGTAAACTTTGTGGCTAAAATTCGGAAAAACGGCAAGTTCATGCATTGCTATAAGTAAAAAAACAAAAACAGAAAACGCTGATTCACGGCTAGAACTAAGAAGAAGCAATAATCTATTCCTAAAAGTAATATAAAATTGCTAATGCGGTGCTAAAATGTGAAAACCACTAATTTGCGGGTAATTTTTAGAAAATAAATAATTAGTCTGACCATAATTTTATTGGAGAAAGGTTAATTATAAGCCTAAGTTTATAAAATTGTTGATTCGACGCTAAAAAAAAGGATAAAATCACAATTTACAGCTAAAATTGCGCCAAACGCCAATTTGTGACTGAAATTGAGAAAATTCTCTAATTCACACGTTTGAAACGCTACTACGACGCTGCTAAAATCAAGAAAAAGCTCTTTGAGAAAAATTATAATTTGCGTCAAAACCTATGGGTATGCACCAATTCACGGCTTCTGAAGGCAATTTTTGAGGCTGAAATTGAGAAAAAGCGCAAATTTATGGCAATAGGTGAAAAAAACCGCTAATTCGAGAGTAAAACTGAGTAAAATCACTCATGCAGTAGGGAGTTATTGAAAAAAAAAAAAAAAAATTTCAAGCTTAACGATAGGGTTATAATATGAGTCAAAGTAAAGCGTAAAAGTCAAATTTGGAGTTTCAACGTTCGCCACAGTACAAGTTTCTGCGGGTGTGACTAACGACTTTAACAGGGGTGTAGAAAATGACTTTATGTGCCTTAAAGACAGCAAAACTGACGATTCGCGCCATAAAAATGTTTGAACGGACGATTTCTATACCCTGAAAATGGCCAAACCGTGCATTCGCGCATAAAAAATGGCCCAATAGACGCAGTTCCTCAAATAATTTAAAATTGCTAAACTGACGATATTTGTGTCGTAAAGTAACCAAACGCCTTAAAAAAATGTTAATCTTTAAAGCGTTTCCCTCGAAATATATGGTCAAACTGGTATTTCGTGCCCTATGGAAAGCAAAAAGGGACGATTCGCCCCTTGAAAGTGGATAAACTGACGATCATGTGACCTTAAAACGTCAAAAACGACTATTTACGTTCCGAAAATGGCCAAATTGACCATTCGTCCGTTGTAAAATGGCTGGATACAGACGATTCGTTCTCTAACGACCACCAGCGAACAGACTATTCGCGCCACCAAAAAATTGTAACGAATACGAGAATGAATTTTCTAGGCCCCACCGTCGGAAAATAACTGTCAATATCGTCATAATAAACGGCCAATTTCACCCCCAAGAACTGACAGTTTAGACTTGGAAACTGTCTATGTCCCCGTATGCATAACAAAAGATCACAAATATTGATTTCAAGGTTCAGCATCTGACAATTCGGGGTCATTACTTTGGGTTTTTTGAGCCCTTTCACCGCAGTTTCAAGGCCAAAAATGGACAGTTTATAGGACACAATTGACAGTATCTAGGACGAAATTGACAGTTTATGTGACGAAATTGACAGTTTCAGGCAGTGGCGTGCCCATGGGGGGGGGGGGTTTGGGGGTCAGAACCCCCCCCCCCCAGAGTACTTCAGCCCACCAAAATAAATAGAAATAAAAAAGAAATAGAAATACAAAATAAATAAATAAAATGAAATGAATAAGTAAAAAAGTAAAAAAACAAACAAACAAAAGAAACAACAAAAACGTGATTTGTATGACCCTAAAAGTTCTTTTTTTAGCAATTTAGTACCCTAAGTAACTATCCACGGCATAATATGGTATTTATTCCACTGTCTTGGCGTGGATTCAGGATTTGTTCAAGAGAGAGGGGCTTGAGAAATTCTACTAAAGATGACTTGGCAGCCATTTGCTGCCTAAAATTAGCTAAATTAGCTATTCCCACCATACAGAATCCTAGACTGACTATACTCGCGCCCCAAAATGGCAAAACTAAGTATTTGAGCCATAAAAATAGCCAAACTGACTTCACGCGCCCTGAAAATAGCTAAAACTGATTCCGCCTTGAAAAAAGCTAAACTGATTATACATAAGTGCGCTAAAAATATCCAAGCTGGTGATTCCCGCTCTAAAATTGTCCAAGCTGACTTTTTTTAAGAGTCATAAAACTGGATCAACTGGCAATTTGTGCACTGATAATGCCTGAACAGATGATTCCTGCTCTAAAAATGGCTAAACAACCACCCGCGCGCCAAAATTGGCCAAACTGACGGTTTTCGCGCCTTGACTTGACGTACTATTCACGCCCTATATAAATGGCCAAACTGACTCTACGCGTCCTAAAAATGGCCAGACTGGGCAATCAAGCCACAAAATCGGCAACACCATTCCATGTGCCCCAGACAAGGGCACATAGAGTCAGTAATTCGTGCCCTAAAAAAAAAAATAATAATAAAAAAAATAAAACTGGCTATTCACTCCCTAAAAATGGCATACTCGTACTCAGATACGGATCTAGGATTTGCTCAAGCGAGGGGCTTGGGCTTGGGAGATTGTGTGCTTCGCTAGACTGACTAAAAATGGCTTGACAGGGCAGTAATTCACTACCTAACAACTGCTAAACTGACTATAATCGCGCCTGCAAATGGCAAAACTGACGATTCTTGCATTTAAAATGTATATTTGCGCCCTAAAAATTGGCATTTACCACTCTATAAAACCGCCAAAATGACTTCACACGCCCCAAAAATAGCCAAATTTTTTGTTTTTTTTTGCGGCTGAAACTGACAGAACACACCAATTTGCAGTTAGGCGATGGCCGGTGCTGGACGTAATTGAAATAGTAAATCAAAAATGCGTTATTTCACGGTTTTATTGAGACCTTTTCACGACTAAAACGAAGAAAATGGGCTAGTTTGAGTTAGAATTGAGAAAAAACACTCAGTTTCAACTAAAATTAAGGTAAACGTCTATTCGAGGCTAAAAACAGTACTCATTCACGAGTAAAATCGGGGGAAACAAACTCTGTGCAACTATTCTCGAGAAAAACTGGATCCACGCCAGTGGGCCAGCTTCACTGGCGAAAATATCAGATGCACCATTGCCTTTTTGCAGGCTTATAACAGGATCTGGAGGTTAGAATCGCGTCAATTCGCGGTCATCGGAGACTAATTTGCACAGAAACGGCACTATCCGTCAAAAAATAAATGGTGGCGGGAAACTGTCGTTTGTAAGCCTTCTATTTCCGGATTTTATGTCGAAAATTGAACTTCTCTCCCCCCTCCCCCGGAAAGTGATACTTTGGAGCTAAACTTTGAGTCTTAGACCTGAGACGGTAAACAGTGCTGGCATTTCCTCTCCCACCATAAGTCGGATGGCACAGCGGGTAAACACGATTTGAGCTAGTCAAAAACACACGAAAATTGCGCGTCGAACCTGCGAAAATGGGATTTTAGAGTGAAAAAATCGGTTTTGCAAGCTAAGCCGACCTTGAAATCGGTTTGTCAGCAACAAACATCGGCGAATTTTTTGTTTTTTGGTGAAACTGATAAGCGAAAATGTGTCGTTTTTTTTAGTGAGAAAAATCCGCAAAATTGGTTTTATGGAGAGGAATACAAGAAAGCCAGATCAGGGATTTTTTGGGGGGGTGGGCAGCTA
>CM075943.1:44456664-44630940 GCA_038030265.1 Corythucha ciliata | reverse complement strand
TCTTTATGAGGAAATTGTCACTTTTATGGGGAAATTGTCAATTTTATGAGAATTGCCAATTTTATGAGGAAATTGTCAATTTTATAAGGAAATCGTCAATTTTATGGGGAAATTGTACGCTTTATAAGGAAATTGTCAATTGTATGAGGAAATAGTGAATTTTATCAGAAAACTCAATTATATGAGGAAATTGTCAATTTTTAGAGTAGATTGTCGCCTTTAGGAGGAAGTAATGGTCACTTTTACGGGGAAATTGGCAGTTTTATGAGGAAATGATGACGTTATGAGGAAATTGTCTACTTTATGAGGAAATTTACAGTTTTATGAAAAAATTGTCAATTTTATGAGGAAATTGTCTATTTTGTGGGGTAATTGTCGATTTTATGAGGAAATGGTATATGTTACAAGGAAATTGACAATGTTATGAAGAAATAATAATGGAGGGCATCTCTATCCTCAAGACTCGTATATTACCAGCAGGTACTGGTTCCACGCATCCTTTATGGGTGTATTGCATGGTGGCCCCGTGCTAGTCAGCGTGCTAGAAACAAGATTCTCACGATTCAGCGTCTGATACTACTGCAGGTGCTTAAAGCATACGCTACCACAGCGCACTCAACATGCCATGTTCCGGCTGGCGTCCCCCCAATAGACCTTCTTCTCGATGAGAACCTTGCGATCCAACTTAAACGCCTGAATTCGGATCTTCCACGGCCAGATTGGATTATGGCAGTTCCTGATGAGCAGGATTTTACCTCGCACCGTCGGGCTGTAAGGCGTGGCTTGATTGCAGAGTGGCAACAACGATGGGACCAAAACAACACCGGACGTCATCTACACAATATCATTCCCTCGATTCAGCAGCGCATGCGTATGCCTCACCTACGCCTACTATCCTACCCTGCAATCCAGCTCCTCACTGGACACGGTAGCTTTAACGGTAAACTCCATTTCTATCGGAGAAGAGACTCGCCGGATTGTCCATGTGGCCACCGAGAGGAGACCGCAGCCCATGTCCTCTGGAGCTGTCCAAATTACACGGATCTCCGCGTCATCTGGAATCAACCTCGATTACCACATCATTTAATCACCTCTCGAGCAGCTGTTCAGAGGTTGAACGGATTTGCTAGGGGATCGAAGAGGTCTCGGGGCAACCATGGCCCACACAAATATCCCGCTTGCATCAACTTCCTGATTCGGCCTTCTATGCCGAGTTGGATTGATGTTGCGGGTAAACTAAGAGCAATCTCTGATCCCTCTGACCCCACTGATATCTTTCTGACCTCCCCGGCACATTCGTCCCAATCCCCTACACACATTGACTGCTCCAGTTCACTGTCAACTTCCCGGCTGGTCCCTATGTCCGACCGGGTTGATGGTGCTGGTAAATTCCCGCAGCCAAGCGGACGCACCCCGTACTTCATGGCACTTGCACCTGCATGGCACCTCACCGCCACTCGGTCTCTACCGAGACGTGCCCACTTTGGCCGGTGGGTGCGGCTGACGGGGAGTTGAAGTACGGGCTAACAGACATTGCACGTGTCGGGCCACTTCCCGACCGTACAAATAGTATGGCTAGACAATAAACTCCAAGGAGTTTAAGTCAGGCCCGAGAAGAAGACACATGTCTGTGGTTTCACCGTAATTTCCCGGATTTCGCTCGCCAAAAAACCAAATTTTGAGGGTTAAAATCACAGCGCTAGCCGTGGGACATAAGAGCTTCCCCTTCACCAGTGCGCTGAGTTAACTTCATTCGGCGGGAGGCATATTTTTGCCAAATTAATAGTTCACGTTACGTTGAATGTTGTTGTTTTTTTTTCACTTTTCCGGCCTTTGGGTTTCCTTAATTTTCCAATTATCAGTGATTAAGACCATTGAAAACTGTGTCTGTCTAGCAACTGTGTGGTATATTTCTAGGGGAGGGGGCCGGATGGACTCATAATATGGCCCCCTCCTCAAGCTGACTCTGGATCCGCGCCTGTAATACATCCAAGGTGTAGCAGCCGCTACACCTTTCTACAGGGGGGTGGGTGGTAAGTTATCGCGGAGGATGAGATAAAAATTATTAGATGGAAGTAAAAAAGAGGAATAAAGGTTTGTCACCCAAAAATGAAATACCATTCTTCCTTTTCCTAAGGTATATGGAAGTAAAAAGGGGCCGAAATTGGCATTTCACTGAAATTAAGGCGTGAAACTCGGAATATCGCGAATTTTCAGCCACTGTTTGGAGTCAAATGTTCCTATTTTTTCTGGATGTGGTTGGGGGGGGGGGAGCCTGTGTTACTTTGCGGCTATTCGTCTTGACACTTTCGTGGCCGGCTAGCACAGGCTCCGTGGTCATTGGAAAAACTAACCCTCGAAATTTTCAGCGAAATTTGCCAGGCTTTGAGCACAGTCGGAGCCCGGCACCCGCATCCAAAAAAAAAAAAAAAAATCTCCGAAACTCTCTTGAGCGATTAAAAACACGTACCCATCGACAGGTCCAGCGAAATCGAAATGTACCCGCGTCCAAGGACGTGTAGCTATGGGCCATGATTTTGGAATTTCGGCAGGTGGTGACCTTTGTTGCTCCTGACACGTGACACAGGCCTTGACTTGGTTCTCTAAGTCTCGACTCAGCCCTGGCCACTAGACGTACGATCGGGCAACGAATTCCGTGATGCGACGCGTGAATAGCTGCGAGAACACGCTGGCGCAGTTTGGCCGGGACTACAACTCTCTCGCCGCGAAGCAGACAGTCACGTTGGACCGAAAGGTTGCTCGAGCACGAATGGTACGGCTTAAGCTCTGCCGGAATTTTGGAAGGCCACCCTTTTCTGACATGCTTCATGACTTGCTGGAGAATGGTGTCGACCGCAGACTCTTTGGCCACCTCTTCGGACGTCACAGGGCCATTTTGTAATTCCAGCAGGTGAATTCCGACAGGATCGGGTTCTAAATCGCATTCCTGGAGAGATAAAGGCAGACGTGAGCAAGCGTCGGCGTTTCCATGCAGTTTGCCCTTGCGGTATTCGATTTTATAATCGTATGAAGCCAGAATAATGGCCCAGCGAAGCATTTTGGGTGAAAGTTGCTCGGGGACAGGCGAACCTGTTTTGAAGATTCCCAGCAGGGGCTTATGATCCGTTATAAAGGTAACTCCAGAGCGCCCGTATATAAATTGGTGGAATTTACGAGCTCCGAAAATAAGGGCTGCAGCCTCACGAACTACTTGAGCGTAGCGCCGTTCTGTAGGCGAGAGAGTCCGGGAGGCAAAAGCCAGGGGTCGCTCCTCTTTCTCCGGGGAGATTTTGGGACAGCACGGGCACCGAGCCCGTACGCCGAGGCATCGCAAGCCACTGTGAGAGGATACTGGCCATTTTAATGGGCAAGGACGAGACCTGGTGTACAAATTGAGGTCCTTTACTTGCTGAAGCGCTTTTTAATGGTTTTCGTCCCAACTCGACGGTGTTGCAGCATCGAGGAGGCGATAAAGCGGCTCGAAAATTGTCGCTTTTCCTTGAAGAAAGTGGTCGTAAAAATTGATGAGGCCAAGGAGTGACTGTAGCTCTGCCCGACAAGTAGGAGGGGAGGGGGGGCGTCACGAATCGCCGATATCTTTGTTGGCAGCGGGTGGGTACCATGGGCGTCAATCCTGTGTCCCCAAAATTCCACGCTTGGCCTGTTAATGGCACATTTCGACAAATTTAGCTTCAGAACGCGAAGGAGGCGGCTGTCGTGTTCCTCCTGAGTCGAACCGCTTATCACCACGTCGTCGATAAGGATCGTGACGCCTTCCACATCTTTTAACAGCCCGTCAATCAGGCGTTGAAAAATTCCGGGCGCTGCGCTGATCCCGAACGGAATCCCTGTGCATAGAAAATAACCCACGGTGTGTGTTGATCGTTAGCACTTGAGCCGACTCGTCGTCGACTTTAAGCTGGGTGAAAGCTTGGTCGAGATCCAGCTTGGAATACACCGTTCCGCCGGCCACTCGGTTGAGGGGCCTCTCGCAGGGTAGACAATGGGTAGCAGTCTGATTTGAGGGCCAAATTGACAGTGGCGTTGTAACTTCCACATAGGCGGAGCGATCCGTCTCTTTTGGGTACAATAACGACAGGTGTAGCCCACTTGGAAAATCGAACAGGCTTGATGACCCCCCGCAGCTTCGAGGCGCACGAGTTCGTCCTCCACCCGTGCCTGGAGAGCGAAAGGCACCACTCTGTGCCGTAAATAGCGGGCTGTGACGGATTTGTCCAGGTCGAGGTGAAGGGGGGGGGGCGTGTATTCGCCTAATGGGCGGTCGTCACCTTGCAGGGCGGGGTGTGAACTTATTGGTAGGAGTCGGCAAACTTTGGGCCTTGACAGCATGTAAGCCCTGTATTGTGAGTCCAAGCGCTTCGAACCACACGAGCCACTAACGCGTGGCTGGCTATGTGGCAGACACTAACGCGCCACTTTTGGTAATACATTGCCTTCAATGGGAGCCACTCACGCACCACAAACGCGTGGAAGTGGCTCCGTGAGAACGCCCCCACTGAAGGCAGTGTATTTCTAAAAGTGGCGCGTAAGTGTCTGCCACAGCCAGCCACGCGTTATTGGCTCGTGTGAACGTGCCCTTACTCACAAGTTTAGAGTAAATTGGTACAAAACTATTTATATCCGCGTTTTAAACAGCACACAACACTAGTCTGTGGTAACCTCTGCCACAAATCATTTGTGGTGCGCCACAAAATGTCTAAGTAAACAATGATATGCGGAGGAGGCTAGGGGGCGGGGGACGGAAACCTGATGGATAAAATAGTGGGAATATTGTTTCTTGAAAAGAAAGAGTTCGACAGATTTTTGGTGGGACCCTGCCCAAAATGTTAAAACCACCAGATCGGCCACTGTCACCCGGTCAGGACTCACGTCATGTTTATACGCGGGTGCATACGAGAGTTTTACCCGATTATCGGCTGACTTAGAGCATGTGAACAAGATGTAAATACAATGTCTGGGAATCCCGTATTCATATACGGAAAACTTTATTTCCTGAATCTTCTGGATCGCGTTTTAACTAAATTTAAATTATGTTTTATCAAATGTTGAGGCGTACCTTGCGTAGAATCCACGTCAACACTCTTTAATGACACTTAATTTACTGAGAAACTCTCACATAATATTATACCTTGTAATTTTAAGAAGAAGGCGGGTAAATAGGTACTTAAAAATCATTTCATTTTTGAACAGTAATGTTGGAATAATTTCATTTTTATAATAAGTCACCATTCGTGCACCTCGTGGTGAGCTAAATCACTCAGTCAAGGCGGAACTCAAGACAGCGGTTGTATATAGCGAGTGACTGAAAAATTACGTATTTTACCAACGAAAGATCATTTTTCAAATGGCGGTTGCCTCGAATTATCATTTATTTCATGATAATTTAATGCTTCTCCTATTTGGACTCACTCTCGGATATATTTTTCTGTTTCAATCCCCCCCTATACGCCACAATCCGATGACAGTAAACTCGCAGACTAAATATAAGAATGAAAGAGCGCCCGGTGAGGGGGGGGGGAGGAGGAAAGGGCATAATGCATGTTTTAGCTTTAGCTGTTTTTCCAAAACTCGTATATTCTCCTCCACCCCTTTCACCATTTTCAACAACACTTGCCGCCTGTCTGCTCTGTATAATAGAAACAGCGCTGAACCCTTTTATTGGGTCGCCACGGTGGTTTTACGAAATTGTGACAATGGCGTATTATGGTGGGTGATGAGGTGAGGGGAGCCCCCTCTCCACACAAACCAGCTTTGCTACGACTCGTGTCGTTCTTTGAAAAGACAACCGGAACAAAGACGCGGATTTGTGTATGAGAATGAAGGGAGGGGGGGGGGCGCAAGGACACAGACTTTCCTATACAAATAATATTGAAAACATGCACAAAAATGACGCAACATTTCAGCGAATAAACTTACCAGAGTAATGTCAATGGCGCGTTTTGAAAAAGCCAAATTGTACCGCGTAAAGTGTGACATCGTGGCGTGTTTGGCGTTGACTAAAATCTCGCCGCCCACAAAGTCGATGCCGTCGAGGAGGAAAGTTTCAAAAATCATCGAAACCCTTTGAATCATGATGCTCGGGTCGAAATCATCCGCCGTGGTGCGCGTGTGTGAAAAGTACATGACGCGGTTGCCGCTGTCGGTTTTCTCTGGGAAAACACCCAGAAGCCTGTGAGGGGAGGCAAACAGAAATTAAATTGAAGCGCAGAACCTTCTTGTTTTTTGGTTTTTTGATGGTTAAAGCAATTATTTTAGTCTGAATTGTTAGTTAAATTTCTAAATAATTTTTGAGTCCGTTAAGGAAGACAAGCAACGAAGTCCTCATTGTCATTCATTTATCTTCTGCACAATCATGGACGTTTTTTCCACTCGTGGCATGCCTTTCACAAATACTACAAGCCTTTTTTCTATCTTGACTTATTTCTAAAAGACTACCTACTTCTAACTGTGCTGATAGTTTTTCTGTTGTCTATTTTCCTCACTCACTCAAGTTTCTTTCCTCAGTTTATTTACTTCCAGTTTAATATTTTTTTACCCTCGCAATCCTTCACTTTTCCAATTTTTTTCGTATTTTCGTCAGAATTGAATGAACTACCGAGGAAAAGCCCTACGTCGTTCAATCAAGCAGTAGCGGTAGTTCTTCGCAGCAGAGTTCACTTATCTCGCTCGTTTTTTCTCTCTCTCTTCTCTCTCTCTTTCTCTTTACTTTGTCGACGGCAGTAATGAACCTGAGGCTTTGAAACTTGCAGCTTGAACCTCCCCCCACCCCTTATAATGCTGTTATTTGTTTCATTTTTTCTTATAACGTCGCAACAGTGCTTGGAGGGATGGGAGCGGGGAATTCCGTGTTGTAAACAATTAAATCGTTATAATTAATTATTAACATTACTTCCTCTATCGTATCCTATCACGTTGAAAAAACAAAAGATTATAATTATAACGAGTAATTTAATCATTTTGTTTACACCAAGAATTTATTGTAATCTTCCAATTCACTGAATCATCGGCTGAGGAGGATTTCGAGAACATTCACCTATCTGCATGCGACGAGAAGGAGGAGGGGGGGGTGCTAATAAAAGTTTGGATAAGGAGTTACCACGATTCCATTCAAGCGGCTTGGAGTTGCCCTCCACGTCTAACCAATATTGTACTATCAACTGAAATACAAGGAATCTGATTGGCTTCTTCGTGTGCAAACTTGAAGCAGCTCTACCTCCCCCTCACCCACCTACCGCTACTAGTCCCCCCCCCCCCAGCAGGGTAACATTGAACTGAAACCTTTGCTTTGCCCTGTGAGCTCTAATATAATTACTTCTACGTTACTGAATTACCCGGTAGAACAAGCTCCTATAAACCCCATACAGTGTCCTTGCCGCGAGTTTAGCCTTTTAAATACGAGCAACCGAGTCACCTCCTCCTTCCCTCCCACCGCGCAACCACCTTCATTTCCAATCTTGGCAATATCATTGCTCATTTGGTTTGATTTCAATGCTCCGGGGCTTCATTCCCCCTCCCACCGCCGCCCCACGTGTGGACGTGAACAGCTTCGGAAAGTTCGGGAAATAACTTTATTTCATATATTATGACAAAATTATTGGGAAATAATAGAACTGGTGGTGCGTTATATGATTAGAACGTGGAGGTTTTGACTTGAAACGGAAACCATTTGTGACGTGCGTCATGCCACAGTCAATAAATCAATTTTGTTACTTTTATGAGAGAGGTTGTGGTTGGGGTTGGGGGTAGCTTTATAATTTCTCGTTTTCATCGCAGGTTTTCCCACAACCGGCTAGTTTTTTGTTCGTTTATTATTACCGCTCTCGTCATTTCTCAACTTAGGCACAAGTTCAACAGTATAGAAGGTTAACACACTCTCCGGTCCAACATTATTAATTCTCTTCTCACAGCCGTTCACTAAAATATTTCTGTTTCCAGGTATGCGGAAACAATAAATTTAAGGCTTCACGCGTGTGAAACGTGTTTTACTCACTTACAATTGATGCCCTCTAAGATTAAAACAACGAGTTTTGGTCGATCGAACTTAAAAAGTACTTCTTTCCAAGCTCTTAAGTGGCTAACAAGGGGCTTAGATCCTTATGGAAGAGGGAGGGAAAGTTTTTGAGGCTTGAAAACATTATTATTCCGGTCGACTAAAACGTACTTGAGAGGCAGTTGACAAGGCCTAAAAGCACCAGGACCGTGAAAAATTCATGTATGGTCTAAAAGGGGTCAAAATCATTGGCGCCCAACCGATTTCAATGAGTTTCTAGCAGAACTATGGAAAAAGGATCCACCCTCCAACAGAGACTCGCCAATTTGCAGCTATAATTGTGGAAATCAATAATTCGCCGAGAAAATAGAGAAAAATCGCCAATTCGCAGCTTGATTTTCAAGGAAAAAACTTTACGTGCAATTCCCAGGGATAAAACTGAGAGAAATAGCCGGAGAATCAGTGGCGGCAGAAGTGGGGTTCAGTGTCAGCGAATGCTCCCCCAATGGTCTGGTTGGGGTAGCAGCGCTCCCCCAATCCGATGTTTGAGGAATCGAGAAAAAAATGGCGTCGTGTTGAATTTGCCTCCTAAATATTGACGTTCGCACCTTCCACAACATGAATCGGGTTTACCAGCCAGATCTGCAAACTTTGGGAAGAGCCAAATATAAACTACCGGAGTTGCTTGTTTTTATAGATACAAACGTGGATTTGGTTCTCGAATTTGCCAAAACAGCACAATTGGGTTCCCTTAGGGCCGAATCCACGAAATTTCTTCTATGAACGCCACAAACGTGTGAAATTGCTATCTTGAACTCCGTGAAATATGATTTTTTAATGAGTCAACCCCGCAAATTTGGATTTTGAGGGAAATCAATCCTTCAACGTTGATTTTTCAAAGGGACAAATCTTTGTAATTTGGGCTTAATACGGTGAAAACTGTCAATTCTATCCATCCAACCAAGACAATTCCAATAAAGACCATAAAGAAGAGGAATATGACTCAGGAATCAACTGTTTCGTCCTCCTGGTTGGTCTTTTTGGGCGATTAAAACCTGATAAATTTGGTTCTTTGGAATCCAAATCCACGATATTTGGGCTTTGAAAGGCTAACCCCCTCGAAAATTATAATTTTAATGTCCTCAATGGGCATTTTGGCTCAGAGGGGAAAGTACATTGCACAGCCACTGGCAGCCCTACACTTATCGGGGCCCCGGAGCGGATAGCTCCACGAGGCTCTTCAGTATCTGCTCTGTATTAGTGCTTTTTCTCACTTTTAGCCACATATAAGTTGCATTCAGAAGCCGAGGATCGGTGTATTTTCAATTTTGAAACTTTATTGGGGTTTTCGTCCATTTTATCCGCGAAATAGCGCTTTTTCTTAATTATCAGTTGGGAATTAGCACTTTTCTGAATTCGAACGTATAAAATGGTGACTAAACTTTAACTATAGGTGCCGCAGATTTCCCCCTGCCCAATCGGACGGGAGGGGTGGAGACTGACGTCACCACAGCAATCCTTTGCTCCCAACAGCTCACCCTAGAGCAGTAAAACAAGTTAATTTTAAAATTGACGGTTATGAATGCTCAAAAGTCACAGCCCAATGACAAATTAATTATGTACTGGGTCCAGCGCAAAGGCACTTGGAACTGCTCGAGACGTAGATGAAAGACAGTAATGGCCGAAGATCTGCGCATTAGCGGTTTTTTTGGTACATTTTAGCTGTAAAATTGCCACTATACACCGAGAATCAGCTATTTTTTCTAAATTATGATCTGAAAGTTTCCTTCGAGAATCCAGGAATGAGCGGTTTTTTTTTCAGTTTTAGCCTCAAATATTAGCACGTTTAACAAATTTTTTGCAGCCTACATCGGCACATTAGAGTGCCTCCTCACTTTTATCTGCTTAAGGACCTAGAGAAATTTGGGAATCAGCGTATTTTCTCAATTTTAGCCGTCAGAATTTCGCTTTCGTGGGCTCGATCGATTATTTAGCCACACTGTTTGCTCAACACCAGTAACGTTCTATTCTCCAAGTCGGATGAGCTGAAAATCGTCGAAAGGAGCCAAGTCACTGTCAAATCATATACCTATCAAAACTCCTTTTCACGTGAACATGAACCTAAAAATCATCATTTTTCCATATTTAAGCTTTTCGGAGGCCGTCTCTGATAGGTGGCCACAGGCATCCGCCTCGCCAATACATCGGTACGCTACTGTTCACGGCATCCTCTTGCTCTTTCACACTAAGTTTCTGCTCTGAATAGTATGAATACGCCATTTTATGGTCGATGTAGCCGATTTAGGTTATAACACGTCATTTATCTAGTAAAACTGTATCCTAGGAAAATTAGGAAAATTAACCCTGAAACAAGAGAGTTTCATGAATAGGCGGTAAATTTGGTGAATGATTTGGAATTTTTGCCTCAAGAATTGTATTTTTGCACATGTAGGCATAATTGATTCGCAAAATGGTAATTTCGAGGAGGAGGGGGGGGGTAAATCTGAACTGCTCAAATTTCTGCTCCCGCAATGCAGGCTGACTTCCGCCGCCACTGCGGAGAATGACATAATTCAGATCTAAATATCTTCGAAATGGCAAGTTTTGGTACATACGACGCACAGGGCTGGGAATCAGCGGTCTTGCAGTTTTTGGCTCTAATTACATTTAGTGATGTGGTCTTGCATAGGAAAGGACGGTCTTGGTCTTGGTCTTGCAAAAATTTACGCTACGTATGCATAATTTAAATGGAGTGTAATAGTATGTATAATAGTATGTGTAATAGTATGTGTAATAGTATGTGTAATAGTATGCCCGCCCTTTGAAACACCATAACCTTCGATTTCGAAACATTCATTTGAAACCTGTTTAGGTGGCTGGAAAGGGGGGGGGGGTTCGAAGCTCGGAGAGTCTTTTGCAAATTCACACACGAGTCAGCAAACAGGACCAAATCATCCGCATTTGCCACACCAACGGTCACGCCTCTTATAGCCCCTTCTCACCCAGAAAACCATCGAAGTCAGCGATAAACAATGCGAATAGCAGAGGAGCAGTGGCGGCGGAATTCAGCCGGCATTGGTGGAGCAAGAATCTGAGCAGTTTATATTTACCCCCCCCCCCCCTGAAAATACTGTTATGCCCACATGTGAAAAAATACAATTTTGGGGCCAAAATTCCAAATTCTTCACCAAATTTACCGCCAATTCATGAAATTCTCTTGTTTCTGGGTTAATTTACCTGAGGATTATCCAGAAATTCTAATCATTGAATATTTGAGAGAGCTAAACGCCGGTTCTTATTCATTAATGGCTAAACTTCAAACCAGGTGCCATTCGAGAACTTCCTCTCGCTCATCCTCACCTCCTCAGGCCCCGTTTCCTTTGAAACCAACGCAGTCGATGGCTTCTGTTAAATCTGAAGAGCGGGATGAAGTCCTTTTTGAGCCAATCGTTACAAATGCTCAATCTGACCCAGAACCGGTTAATACTACTCGATCCGTTCCTTCTGAGGTTCCTAGATTCAGGAACCCCGCACTGCCAGTGATCCCTCTGATCACTTTCGACGGCAGCAATCATGCTTGGCTGCAATTCAAATCCACTTTTGAATCCCTTGTTGTTTCTGAGACGTCGCCATCCGACGTTAATAAACTCCAATATCTCCGAGCGTGCCTGAAAGGTGAACCGTTGAGAAAAATTCAGACGCTGTCATTCGAAGGTTGTAATTTCGCCGTTGCCTGGAATATCCTGTTGAAATTCTACGACGACTCGCGAAGCGTAGCACTGTGCTACCTGAACGCAATTTTGGACTATAAGCCCATTTCGAAAAATGTCGACGAACTCTCAGGTCTCGTTACGACCTGCCTTTTGACTGGGCAAAAAAGAGATGGGCCTCCTGGTATGCCCTCGGCATTTGAAACGCTTCTCGGGTGGGTGACAATGGGGCCGATTGCTCTGTGTCCTTCGGAACGAGAGTCAGCTAACAGCATCGCGAGTTTCTGCACTACAGCCTCTTTGAACGATTTAGTCGAATCGTTTTGGGAATTGGAAAAGTTGCCGTCTCAGATTCCCAGGGATCCTGACGCCGAATATGCCGAAAAAATATTCCAAGAATATTTTCAACGAGACGAAAATGGTCGGTATTGTGTACCCCAAATTTTTGGTCCCGGAGAACCCAAACTGGGCGACTCCAAATTAACTGCCCTGCGACGCTTTCTCGGGCTTGAAGGTCGTTTAATAAAACAACCACAACTCCGCGCTGAGTATAATAAAAGCATGGAGGAGTACGTCAGGGAGGGTTACATGCAAAAATGCGAGGATGACGGGGACGGCTACTACATCCCTCATCATGGAGTAATAAAAACGGAGAGCTCCACTACTAAAGTTCGAATCGTGTACGACGCCTCTTGCAAAACCTCGAATGGTCGGTCTCTTAACGACTGCTTGATTTCAGGCCCCAAATTACAGCGGGACATTTTCGCTGTACTCATTTTGTTCCGCAAGGACGCCGTCGTTCTCATCGGTGACATCAAAAGGATGTACTGTCAAGTTTCGGTGTTACCGGAACATCGGAAGTACCAAAAAATCTTCTGGCGTTTTTCCGAAAGCGACCCACTTGAAACTTATAATTTAAATGTCGTGACGTTTGGAGTAAACTGTTCGCTCTTCTTGGCAATTCGTTCGCTTCACCAATTGTGTGATGATGAAGAACACCTTTACCCGAACGCCGCCAAAGCTTTGAAGTTCAACACGTACGTTGATGATTGTGTCCTCTCGTGTTCCTCTGTCCCCGAGGCACAAAAAACACGCGAAGAGCTCGTCCAGCTTCTCGATAAGGGTGGATTTGTTATGAGAAAATGGGCCTCAAATGCCCCCGAACTTTTGAATGATCCTGATTGTGACGAGTCGTGTCTCATCTCTTTTGACAAGGAAACCCATTTTTTAAAGGTTCTCGGCCTTCATTGGTGCCCGTAAGAAGACAAATTTACTTTCAAAATTGCCGCCCTGGAGAACGCCAAAACGAAGAGAGAAGTTCTCTCCTTTACCGCGAAACTGTTCGATCCTCTCGGTCTCTTGGGTCCCCAGCATTCTAGTAGCCAAGTTACTTTTGAAGGATTTGTGGTGCCGAGGCTTGGACCGGGACGAGGAACTTCCTCCAGACCTCCTTCAACCGTGGATTGCTTTACAAAACGATTTTTTCTCTTTCGAAGGATTAGAAATACCTCGTTGTTTCAGTATGCCCGGCAGTGGCGTAACTTTCGATCTACATGGGTTTTCAGACGCCTCCACAACGGCTTATGCTGCCGTCTGTTATGTAATCTGTCGGTCATCGTCGTCGTCCCGTTCGTTTTTATTGGCATCGAAAACCCGCGTAGCCCCTTCCAAAAGAAAAATAACTTTACCTCGGCTTGAGTTGAACGCAGCCCTTCTGCTAGCCACTCTAGTTCAGTCCATCTTACGCATTTTTGAGGGTCATGTGAAAATTTCCCGAATTTTTTATTGGACCGACTCTACTATAGTCCTTCATTGGATTAAGGCTAATCCTTGTAGATGGCAGACATTCGTAGCCAATCGTGTAGATGCCATTCAGCAGGCTTCGGACCCACAACAGTGGTTCCATGTACCAACGGAAGAAAATCCAGCCGACTGCGCCTCGCGAGGCTTATTGCCTAATGCTCTGATTTCACACCACTTGTGGTGGAGAGGACCACCCTGGGTCTCCCTCGATGAATCCAGTTGGCCAAGCCAAATCCTCAACAAGCCCTCATTTTCAGTAGAGGAACTGGAGGAAAAATCAGCGCAGATTCATACTTTCGTCGCTGAGGTTGTTCCTCATGTATTAGACGTTCTGATTGGTCGTTTCTCTAACCTTCTGAAACTACAGCGTGTCGTGGCCTATTGCCTTCGTTTCCTAACACCCAGCGATCGTCGAGCTAATGGTCATCTTTCTACTACGGAGTTAGCGAAGGCGATGGATTTATTAATACGTCACGTTCAAAATGAAAAGTTCTCACCCGACATCAAAGCTTTGAAAGATGGAAAACCCGTGTCAAAATCACTCTTAGGTCTCGCCCCTTTTGTCGACGAGAAGAACATTCTAAGAGTTGGAGGCCGTCTAACCGCAGCCAAGATGTCCCCCGGCGCGCGTCATCCGATTCTTCTTCCAAGTCGACATGCCTTTTCTGACATGCTAATCATGTTTTTTTCATAATCAGTTCGGCCATCCTGGCGCTGCTACTCTGATGGCAACAGTGTCCCAAAAATTTTGGATTTTGGCGGCGCGACGACGAATCAGATCATTACTTAGAAAATGCATTCCTTGCTTCAAAGCTAGGCCTCCAATGCCTTGTGCTCCCCAAATGGGGGATCTTCCAACATCTCGGATTAATCCCCCTTCTGACGGGATGCCATTAAAAGCCTTTTTGAAAACAGGTGTTGACTGTCTCGGGCCATTATCAACGAAGTCAGCACTTCTCCGAAAAGCTCCTGTGTCCAAGTCATACGTTTTGTGTCTTCATATGCATGAACACGAAGGCCTGCCACTTAGAACTCATGTCCTCATTGTCAGCAGAACAATTCCTGGCGGCCCTTGATCGTTTTTTGTCCCGTCGAGGTCTGTGTTCCGACCTATACTCCGATAACGGAGGCAACTTTGTAAAAGCCGACAAAGAACTAAACCATTTTTGGTCCAATCTGAGGTCATCGAACTTACACTTTAACAAAATCAGTTCTTTAGGAATCTCGTGGCATTTTAATCCTCCTGCATCTCCTCATTTTGGAGGCTATTGGCAAGCCTTAGTAAAGACAGTAAAACTCCAACTATGCCGAATTCTCGGTAACGTCATCGTCACATATGAGGAAATGACGACTGTCCTCGCTAGAGTAGAAGCCATTCTCAACTCGCGACCTCTCACTCCTCTTTCGTGTCTTGATCTTGGCAAGAGAATTGATCAGGGATATTCCCCTATAGTAGTGGACGTCTTTGTCATCTCCACTCTTGAAGAGCAAAAAAACAAGCAGTCCCCCCCCCCCCAACTGGACGGGACTTCTCCGTTTAATAACACACTGTTGAAGAGAATCTCGAGAAAAGCTATCCCATCCCCAGGAAGGTTTTTAAAGAAATCGATAGAGATACAGTCCTCTCCTGGAGCTTTCCGTGACTTCAAACTCTTTAAAGCTTGTCTCATCTCATCGCCCGAAATTCTTTCGTCCAAACTGGGCTCGAATGTTCCATGGTGAAGACCGGACTCGACCAAAGAACGCTTGGGACACAAAGAATCATAAAACTCATTCTCCGAATCCGTGACAAAGCTGCCTCTTCTCCAAAAACAACCTCGCATTTAACCTACAGTTGACCAGAACGCTTTAGAGTTACCACACCGAGCGATGCATGTCGTAAATGATATTTACGTTAATATCTCACTAAATGACTTGGGTGGTAAAGGGGAAGGGGTGTAATGCTGATGCTGTTTGCAAACTTTTCTATTGTTGGTGAAAATGCGTGAATAAAGTAATTATTTCATGCTTGGGTCTTGGTCTTGCTTGCAGGACCAAGATCAGTCTTGCGAGACCAGCCTGGTCTTGTTCATCACTAACGACACCAGGAAATTGCTAGTTTCCTGTATTTAATCCCTCCAAATGGCCAGTGTCTTGTGTCTGAAGGCTTTATTTTGGATCCTGCCTATAGTGACCGTTGAACCCGGACTAGCCAATGCACGTGAACCTGACCCATAACGCATAATACCCGCGAAAACGGCCCTATTCGGTTGTTTACGTTTGTAAAGCTGACATTTTCGTCTGTTTAGCGCTATTTCTAGCCATATACTATAATACCGTTTGTTTAACAGAAATTTTCGTTCGTTTAGCCAGACACACACACAGACTTGGGCGCGGCTTGATTCACGCTCCCCGACCAATGACCGAAATTCGTTTGTTTGTCAGCATATCTGAACGAAAAATCGTTTGTTTACGTTTGTTTAGCCATATTTTTCATGTCATCGCATTATCCCCCCCCCCATCCCACTAATCATTTGTTTAGCTCAATTTCCAGTCATAAAATCGTTTTTTTAGTGTGTGTTAAGCCCTTTAAAACAACAAACAAACTTGGGCGCGGCTTGCTTCACGCTCCCTGACCCATGAACGGAATCGTTTTTTTAGCGGAATATCTGGACATAAACTTGATTGTTTACGTTTGTTCAGCCATATTTTTCGTTTGTTTAGCAATTTGAAACATTTTTTTTTTTAAACCGCACTAAACAAACGAAAAATATGGCCGACCAAACGTAAAACAACGATTTTACACCCAGATATGCCACTAAACAAACGATTACCTTAATGAGTCAGTTAGCGTGAAGATGGCCTCACCTAAGTTGGTTTATCGTTTAAAGTGCTAGAGGGGCTAAAACAAACGAAAATGTCTGCAAAAAAACGTAAAAAAAACGATATTATTGCTAGAAATGTTGCTAAACAAACGACGGTCGGGTTACGTGAAGTTGGCCAAACTATGATAAACAACGACGATAAACGATGATAAACAAACGAAATTTTGGCTAACCAAACGTCAACAAGCGATGTTACCTCCAGGTGTACCGCTAAACAAACGATTTTGGAATTGGGTCGGGGGGGGGGGCGCGGGAACTCGGGAAGCTACAGCCGCACCCAAGTTCATTTGTTGTTCAATGTCCTTGAGGGGCTAAACAAATGAAAATTTTCGGTAAACAAACGATATTATGACTAGAAATGGCGTCAAACAAATAATTCCGTTCATGGGATGGGTTACGGGAAAAATTGGCCGCATCCATCCATTTTTTTTTTTTTTTTTTTTCAAAATTTGTTTCCAAAATGCAAAACAAACGAAAATGATGTCTAAACAAACGAATAATAGCGCAGTTTGTTTTGGGTATCAATTATCATGTAGGAGCCCACTTGTGGCCTTGACGCCGCTGGACCCAGCATGGCCGGCAAGGCACCCTACGCACTCCAAAGGGGCAGTTTTCGCGGTTTTATGTTGGAGCGGTTCATGTTCACACGCATGGGCTATAGCCGGCCATGACAGTGTGAAACCTTCAAATTTTGAAAATAAATATCAACGGAATTGGCATTTTCCTGGGGCATTTTCGCAATATTAGCAAGTTTCACGTCTCAAATTCGGCAAATTACAAGTTTCACGGCTGAGTGTTCACGAAATTGATATTTTCCGCTCTTCGGGAGTTAATTTAGGCAAAATTGCAAGTCCAAGGCCTTAGTTAAATCATAATAATTGTAAGTTTGAGACCTTTTTTGGAGGCGCGGGATCAAACATACTAGCCGACCCTTACCGACTCCAAAGGGTGGCGGGAACTCAGCAGGAAATTAAAAGTTCTATGGGTGAATATCCGCGAAAACGTGATTTTCCGGTTTTAAATCTTGCGTAAAAGCTTGTTTCGAGTTTTAATTTTAGAAGAAATTGCAAGTTTTAGGACCTTTTCATCAAGTGACAGCTTAGCCCTTAGGCCCCGCCTCAAATTGAGCCCACGCGTGGGTCAACCAAGCTCAAAAAACAGGTGAAAATGGACTGTTTTTTTTAGCTTGGGTGACCCACGCGTTGGCTCAATTTGCGGCGGGCCTTACACCCTCCCCAACCACCCACTTCGTTTTTTTTTTTTTTTAATGATTACTAAAATAACCGAAATCAGCACCCTGAACTTGATGAAAACTAAAATGTTTTGGCTAAAAAGTGGCTAAAAGTTTGAAAAGTGCAAATATTCGCGCCAAAACTCGGGAAAAATCACAAATTAGAGGTTTCTCGTTGCAACTTTTACGCTAATTTGGGGCTGAAATTTAGAAAAATGGCTAATTCATGTTTTAAACTGAGAATATAATCTCTGATTTCCGCGAATCGGAGATTTTTCTCAATTTTAGCCGTGAATCAGCCATTTTTCTATCTGTAGTCCGCACACGAATGAGAAAAAGCGCTAACCAACGGCTAAGATTAAGAAAAATACTTAGCTAACGGAGTGAAAGGGTAGGCTGTGGCTAAAATTGAGAAAAAGCGCTAAAATCACAGCTTCAGTGTAGAAAAAGAATTAATTCGAGGGTTAATTTAACCAAAAAACGCTAATTCACAGCTAAAATGTTAAAAAAACTAATATTCACCAATGGATCTGTGAAAAAGCACTAATTTGCACCTAAAATTACGACAACGCCAATTCTCAGCTTCATACATGAACAATTTTTTCCTCAAACTAAGAAAAAATCCTTAATAATAAGGAGTAATAGATAATTCACGGCTAAAATGGAGAAAAATCGCTAATTAAAGTCAGTGGCGTAGGTAGAGGAATTTGTCAGAGGGGGGATCAGACTTAAATCTCGTCAGTGGAGTGCAGGGGGGTATTTTCGCCCTAAATCTCTGTATAAAAAAGAAATATAATTTTCACTTGGCATTTTCCTTATTTTAGTCACGAATTACCGCTATTTCACCTATTCCAACGTATCGGTTATGACCAGTTTAAAGCCACGGATTTCTCAATTTTAGCCATGAATGAGTGCTTTTTTGTCAACTTTACCTACAGGTTGGCGCTTTTCTCAATTTTTGGCCGTGTGTATCGTTCTCCTTATGATTTCAGCCGCGGTTTTGACCTCTTCCCCCCCCCCCCCATAACAATGAATTTGCGCATTTTCCCAACTTTCAAAGCAGCGTTTTTATCCCGTGATTTTCCTAGAGTTTTGGTGTTTTCCTCAATGTTAGCAGCAAATTAGTGGTTTTTTTCAATTTTCAGCAGAAGATTAGCACGCTCTCCATTTTAGCCGCGAATTAGCGTTTTGCGAAATTTTAGCTGTAAATCGACTGTTTTTCCTTTTTTAGCCGTGAATTAGCACTTTTCTCAATTTAGTCTCAAAATAACCTTCAAAAACTCTTACTTTTGGCCAGACTAATTGTGATGAAGATTCCTCTCCACTTTTCTTATTAAATTCATCTCCATTCATCTGTTTTTTCTTATTCTATTTTGTCGATTAAAGCCTTAACTTTCGAGGTCTAATTTATAACAATTTAATCGACAAAATAGAATGATCGAAAAGGTTCTACGTCCAGAACGTTTCAAAGCCAATCCTGATGCACCCTCAGCTCAACGGGAGTGGACACACTGGTTGCGTACATTCGAAAATTATCTGGCCAAGACCGAAATTCAAGCTGGAGATAAACTAGCGGTGCTCTCGAACTACCTCTCTTGTGACGTGTTCGAGCTCATTGTCGACTGCACTTCATACGCTTCAGCATTGGAAATTCTGCAAGCTGTTTACGTTAAAAAGAAAAATGAGATATTCGCCAGGCATCAACTAGCTACTCGAAAACAACTGCCAAGTGAGACTATCGATCAGTACGTCGTAGCACTCACGACACTAAGCAAGGACTGCTCTTTCAAAGCTGTGTCCACGGAACAAAACACCGCTGACCACATACGAGACGCGTTCATTGCTGGTCTACTTTCTCCTAACATCCGTCAGCGTCTTCTAGAAAATAAAACTCTCGAGCTATCGCAAGCTATCGAACAAGCTCGTTCCATAGAAATTGCCGTGAAAAATTCTCAAACCTACGACCATTATCAAAGTCAGCAGTCTGTACACCCCAAGTCTATTTCGGAGAATAGTATAGATAATCAATGTAACGCCACACGTCCTGAATTCAAAAAATGCTGCTTTTGTGGAGGCTATATGCATCCTCGGTCAACCTGTCCTGCACGGGATAAAGTTTGCGCAAACTGTCAAAAAATCGGGCACTGGGCCAAAGTCTGTCGTTCCAAAAAGTCGTCAAAGACTGCCGCAGCTCTTGCTGATTCGTCATCTTCTGCTACAAGTGAAGAAACACAATTTATTTCCAGTATATTAGGGGCAAGCTCGTCACATTCTCTATCAAAAGCGTTGGTCTCTGTTCAAGTCAACGGAAACCCCGGGAACTGTCTCATCGACACTGGTAGCTCTGCAAGTTACATCAGCGAAGAATTCGCGTCTTCAAAGAAAATTCCATTTTTTCCGGAATCAGGAACCGTCTCGATGGCATCTACATCTCTTTCTTCTATTGTGAAAGGCTACGTAAAAGTGGATTTGAAATTGCTAAATTATTCCTACAAGGACGTTAAATTGTCTGTTCTGTCTAATTTATGCTCAGATGTCATCGTAGGGCACGACATATTGAAATTGCACTCGCACCTTAACGTGGGTTTCGGTGGCACCAACCCACCTCTGACGATTTCTAGCTCGACAACTTTCACTCCAGCGAAAATAGAACCAATTCGTATTTTTTCAGATCTCTCGCCCCAAACAAAACCAATAGCAACGAAATCACGCCATTTTTCAAAAGAGGATTCCATTTTCATTCGCGATGAGGTAGAAAAACTGTTAAAAGCTGGAATCATCGAAAAAAGTTCATCACCTTGGAGGGCTCAAGTTCTCGTCACGAAAAGTCAAAGTCACAAAAAGCGTATGGTTGTCGACTATTCTAATACAATAAACAAATTCACCGAACTTGACGCTATCCCGTTCCGAATGTAGAGGAAGTCGTTTTAGAAATGACCCAATTCAAGCTCTTTAGTACTATCGACTTGGAAAGCGCCTATCATCAAGTGCCAATATGCAAAAAAGATCGTCCGTACACGGCGTTCGAGGCTTGCGGCCGCTTGTACCAGTTCCGGAGACTTCCTTTCGGAGTTACAAACGGCGTACCGGCGTTTCAAAAATTTATAGACTCAATAGTCGACTCAGAAAATCTACAGGGAATTCGGTGCTATATCGATGACATCACGGTTGGCGGCCGTACAAAAGAAGAACACGACGCAAACTTGGAAAAATTCCTAGACGTTGCCATTAAGTACAACCTCAAGTTGAACGAAAAAAAAATGTAAATTTTCTCGCACGGAAATTAAACTTCTTGGACACTTAATTAGCCACGGGTCTATTAAACCTGATCCAGACCGGCTCAAACCTCTCTTAGAACTTCCTCCTCCCCACGACAAACCATCACTCCAAAGAATCATCGGTATGTTCGCGTACTACTCAAAATGGGTCCAAAGATACTCAGATAAAATTCGCCCCCTTATCGAACACTCTAAATTCCCTCTATCGTTCTCAGCTTTGTCGGCGTTCAAACAACTTAAAACTGACATCGCTAATGCACTTCTAACTTGTATCGACCCGAATGCCCAACTCGTCGTTGAAACGGATGCCTCGGACATAGCTGTCTCCGCGGTCCTCTCACAAAAAGGAAGACCGGTCGCCTTTTTCTCGAGGACTCTGTCCTGTACCCCTGCGTACATCCACTCGGACAGAGGAACTTCGTTTTTGTCGAAGGAATTAACGTCCTACCTCCACGGCCAAGGAATTTCGACAAGTTCATCGACACCATATAATCTCGAAGGAAACGGTCTCGTAGAGCGGTACAACGGTATATTATGGAAGACTATGTCTCTCGCTATGAAGAACAAAGGATTGAGTACTACTCGATGGGAGGAAGTCATACAAGAATCTCTTCACGCAATCAGGTCTCTACTTTGTACTTCAATTAACTGTACGCCTCATGAAAGAATGTTCCTTCACGATCGAAGATCAACAAACGGAACTTCAATACCATCGTGGTTAGATCACCCCGGGAAAGTATTTTTAAAAACCCACGTCCGGTCTTCGAAGTACAGTCCTCTGGTTTCAGAAGTTGACCTTCTGGAAGCTAATCCAGAATACGCGCTTATTAGAAAACCCGATGGAAAAGAAGTAACAGTTTCTTTGAAGCACTTGGCACCTCGAGGAGATGATTCCGTATTTGGACACCCTGAGGATGACTGCACTGAATTTTCAGACGGAGGCCCAAATGTTACACCTGAATTCCCTTTGACACCCATCGCTCACTCATCAGAGGAGAAAGAAGAACCCTTAATTTTCAATAGTTCTTCCAACCCATCGCCTGAAGTAACTTTGTCTCGCCCTGATTCGTCCGAAATTGAGAACTCTGGAAGGCCCGTTAGAACCAGGAGACCACCGTCGTATCTCCAAGACTATGTCCTCAAATAACAGGGGGAGAATGTGATGAAGATTCCTCTCCACTTTTCTTATTAATTCATCTCCCATTCATCTGTTTTTTCTTATTCTATTTTGTCGATTAAAGCCTTAACTTTCGAGGTCTAATTTATAACTCTAATTATTTATTTTCTAAATATAACCCGCAAATTAGCGGTTTTTTCACATTTTAACATTGTATTAGCAAGTTTATGTTACTTTTATGAATAGATTATTGCTTCTTCTTAGTTCTAGCCCGTGCATCGCGTTGTTTTTACTTATAGCCGTGCATGAATTTTCAGTTTTTTGCATTTTAGCCACAAAGTTGCCTTCAGAAGGCGCGTATTTAAATTATAAGTTTCAAATTTCACCACACTTTACCCGAGAATTATCGATGTTCCTCAATATTGGCAGTGAAGTGGCGCTTTTTCGAAATTTTAGCGACGTTGTAGCGTTTTCAAACAGTGCATTACCGAATTTTCTCAATTTTTGCCTAGAATTGCGGATTATTATTATTATTATTATTTTTTTTTTTTTTTTCATTTTTGCGGAGAATTATCACTTCGTCTCAATTTGAACCGAAAATTAGCGTTTTTCTTAATTGTAGCCGCGCTAATTAGTGATTTTTTCTAATTGATGTCGTTGACTTGTATCCGCGAATTAACGTTTTTCCTCAACCATATACCCGGAAATTGCAAATTAGCGATTTTTCGCAATTTCAGTTGCGAATTTGCTATTTTTTCCCAATTTTACCTGAAAGCGTCTTTTTTTCCTCAATATTATAGCGTGTTATCTCAATTTTAACCGCGGGGTTGGTCCAAAAACAACACTTTTACGTTGATTTTCACAATTTATTCGAAGAATGGCAACCATACACTGAGAATCAGCGATTTTTTCTCAATTTTAGTCTGGAAAGTTGCATTGCGAGACCATGATTCAGCGCTTTTTCGCAGTTATAGTCACGAGTATTAGCGATTTTTTCAATTTTTTGCCACGTCAGCAAGTTGCAAATTGCCGATCAGCACTTTACTGGGCTTAAAGGACCTAACGAAACGTGAA
Organism: Corythucha ciliata; assembly: GCA_038030265.1. Lineage (NCBI taxonomy): Eukaryota > Metazoa > Arthropoda > Insecta > Hemiptera > Tingidae > Corythucha > Corythucha ciliata. The sequence continues at coordinate 44,607,852 of CM075943.1, read as the reverse complement.
TTTAGCCACCAGATTAGCGCTTCGCTCAATCGAATATTTAGCTCACAGTCTTTGATGATATCACTAGCAACAGGTCTCCATATCAGGTCGGATAAATTGAAATTCGTAGAAAAGTAGCCAAATCGCTGTCCAATCGTCCGACCTTTTCACAGACCTTCATCCATGGATAACCCGAAAATCCTCATTGATCCGTATTCAAGCTTTACGGGGGCCCCGTTCGCCCACTCCCCCTTGCCACACCTTGGTGAGAAGTCCAAGGAAGCAGCTGGGAAACACGCGGACCTTTTCGGGCTGATCGAAGTCGAGAAAATCTGCTAAAACTATAACAAACGAGAAGCACTCGTTTTTGGAGATTTTATGGTGTTCTTTAGAGCGTCTCTTCATTGATATTCTTGTGGGGGGGGGGATCTATCCCCCATACCCCCCCCTAGTGCATTGGCCCCTGATTACGGCTAAAATGAAGAAAATCGCTAATTGGCGGATAAAATGTATAAAGGGGCTACTTCACGAATAAAATCGAGAAAAATTCCTAATTCATAACCGATCAAACACATCAAAGCTTTTGGATGTGGATTAAGCGATTTTTTCAGTTTCCGGCACGCAGCTACCTTCAGAAGCTGCGAATTTGTGACGTTTTGTCCATTCAAATCGCAAATTAGAGTTTTTCCCCACTTCAGCGCTACTCAGTTTTAACGGTGAATTAGCCACGGATTAACGATTTCTCGCTATTTTAGCGGTGAATTAACGTTTTTTTCTGAGTTTTTGCGGTGATTTCGTATTTTTCTTGATTTTTAACTGGCTAATGAGCCATTTTTCTCAATTTCATTCATGAATTAGCGCTTTTTCTGTACTTTATCCGCGGAAGCTTTAAGGAAACTTGAGCCACGAAGTAGCGCTTTTTCTCACATCTGTCCGTGAATTAGTAGCGAACCGAGACCGAGTGATAGGGGCGAGGGGGACGGATCACCCTGGGCTGATATGCCCGCCGCCGCCGGGCTGATGGGGCCCTAAAAATATATATAATAGGCATATATGTGGGTCTAAAAATGTGGATATTAAGGATCTATGTTCATGTTTGTAGTTTGTAGGTACGTGAAAACAAGTTTTTGGCATGCAGTTGGACAGCGATATTGGGTCCTTTCGACGATTTTTAATCTATCCGACCCAGGATGAAGTGCTTGCATGTGATCAACAAAGAGTATAACTGAATAATCGATTTAGCCCACAAAAGCGCTATGCTGAAGGCTCAATTTGAGAGAAAACGTAGCCCTCTACGGGTAACTTCAAGGCTAAAATAGGGAGAATACGCTACTACCCAGTATTTTTTAGGTCCGTATGCGGATAAAGATGAGAAGGCATATTAATATGCTATTCTTGCAGGAAAGTACCAACACAGCAAAAAGTTGGGGAAAATCGATAGTATCTGTGGCCAATACTGTTCAAAAGCCTTCATTCGCGGTATCTCGATGAAACATCTAGACCGAAATTGAAAAAAAATCACTGATTCGCGGTGTATAGGTGCCACCTTATGTCTGAAATGAAGAAAAAACGCTAATTTGATGTTGGTAAGATTGAGACGTGGCCCAGTTTTTGCTTTTCTGCAAGCGAAAAAAGGCAAGAGAACCCGCTAAGACTGTACAATAGAAAAAAAAACACGCTAATTCGGGACTAAAATTGAGAAAAATGATAAATTCCCAACTGAAATTGCAAAAAATCGCCCATTCGCGGATAAAAAGTGAAAAGCCACTAATTCATAGCTAATTTTCGAAAAATGCTAATTCACGACTGAAATTGAGAAAAATAGCTAATTCGCTAATGAAATTGACAAAAAGCGCTATTTATTAGCGGCTAAACTTGGAACAATCCTATTTAGCGGACTTAATTGAAAAGAGTAAATAATTAATTCGCAGCTAAAATTGTAAAAAAAAATCGATAATTTGCGGATAAAGTATGGAAAAAACGTTCATTCGTGGATTCAAATGAAAAAAATCGGCTAATTCACAGCTTTATCAGAGAATTCACGACTAAAATTTAGTAAAAACGCTGACTCGGGGCTAAAATTCAGCAAAATACAATAATCTGTTGCTTCTGATCTGAAGGCAACTTCGTGCCTAAACCTGAAAAAACGCGCTAGTCCATAGCTAAAAGTTGAAAACAAAATTAAATGCGGGACAGAAATAGTTCGTACACCGCTATACTTGCAGCCCAAAGTGCTAAATCACTTCTGAAATCGTTTAAAAAAAGTTAATTTGCTGCAAAAATCGAGGAAAACTTTAATTCATGGCAAAAATTGAGAAAAATCGCTAACATGCACTGGGGAAAAAAAGAGGCACTTTCTCGGTTAATTTTAACCGAGAAATCTCGGTAAAATGTTTGCAACCGTCACGAGTCTGTAATGTCAACCGACAAGCTTGATACGGTTGAATGCACGTCTTGACTCGGTTAACGCATGTTGTCGGTAAAATGTTTGCAACCGTCATGAGTTGGTAAAGTCTACCGACAAGCTTGATACGGTTAAATGCACTCGGTTAGCGCATATTGTCGGTAAAATGTTTGCAACCGAGTCTGACGGTCAAGGCACAAACACGGTTAAACACATGATCCCAGTCAGTTGAGACATATCTGTTGAATGAACCGTCACTAGACGGTTAACTCTAACCGTTACTTTACGGTAGATTCTTCCGACCCACAACTCCCTTGTCTGTTAGAGCAACTGTCTAACATCGGTGAAAGCTGACCGTATGCTCGGTAATCACAGCCGTGTCAGGCGGTTAGTCCAACAGTGTGTTTACGGTAGTGGCGAACCGAATTTTGGATATTATACGGTAGCATCAGCAGAAAAAAAAACGGTAAAATTCTACTGTCATGACGGTTGCATCAACGGTTACTCAACGGTAAAACAGTTATCTCTACTCGGTTAAGAAACACCGTCATGAGTCTGGTGTCAACCGTGACATAACGGTACATGCTACCGTTGGCATACGGTGGAATATACCGTTATATCACAGTTAAAACAGGTGTCTCACCTCGGTTAAGAGGTACCGTCTTGAGTCTGGTGTCAACCGTGAAATATTGGTATATACTACCGTCGGCATACGGTAGAATATACCGTTTCTACTGTGGTACAAACGGTAATTTGTCACCGACTTTCTCGGTACGTGCTTCCACTTTTCACGGTTAGCCTTACTGATTCTTTACGGCCAAATTAGCCGCAAAAAATGGTTGAGCCGATCAGAGGTAAACCGCAGATTGAATTTCCATTTCAAATCCTGATTTCTCTCGACGCTCGGTTCAGCCTTTCTTGTGGCCCGTTTGAGACCCCAAAAAAAAAAATTTGAGTTACCGTGAAAGTGAGTGTTCTGAAATTATGTTATTGGTCAAAAAATATTAAAATTGGAAATGGGATGAACGTAAATTTTAGTTCACTTGCGAAGAAGTCGTGAAAGAAGAAACACGAAATATATTCAATCATAGTACAAAACAATAAGTAGAAAATTCACCACCGTCATTTCAATTCACCGTCATTGAATTCTGCTTTACCGTCACTTCGCTCGGTTTTACCGTCATTCATCTCGGTAACGTGGTCGCTCAACTCGGTTTCTCCATCATTCCAACTTGATTTCACCGTCATTCAACTCGGTTTTACCGTCGTCCAACTCTATTTTACCTTCATTCAGGTCGGTAATACGGTCGTTCAACTCGGTTTTACCGTCATTCAGCTCGATTTCACCGTAATTGAATTCTGCTTTACCGCCACTTCGCTCGGTTTTACCGTCATTCAACACGGTAACATGGTCGCTCAACTCGGTTTCACCGTCATTCAACTCGGTTTCTCCATCATTCCAACTTGATTTCACCGTCATTCAACTCGGTTTACCGTCATTCAACTACGTTTTACCGTCTTCCAACTCTGTTTTACCTTCATTCAGGTCGGTAATACGGTCATTCAACTCGGTTTTACCGTCATTCAGCTCGATTTCACCGTCATTGAATTCTGTTTTACCGTCATTCAACTCGGTTTTACCGTTATTAAACTCGGTTACACGGTCATTCACCTCGGTTTTACCGTTATTCACACCGGCTGGGCGACAAGTTTTCAGCTCAACCGACTTTGTTTGTACGGTTAAGCACGTGAAAGTGTAGAAAAGTCTGTTAAATACACGGTAAAAGAGTCTTTTTGACGGTTGTTTGCACTCTTAACCGAACAAATAACTGTTGGAGCCGTCTTTAACAGAATGACGTTTATTTTTCACGGTTAAGTTTAACGGTTGAAACTACTGTTTCAACCGAGAATACTGTTTCAACCGAGTTCCGGAACCGACTCTTTTTCCCAGTGTGGGATAAAAACGCTACTTCACAGCTAAAATTGAGGAAAATCACATATTCGCGGACAAATTGTAGAGGAAAAGCTCTGTAATTCACGGCTAACATTGAGAAAACTTCAATTTTCGGCTATTTTATAGTTTTGAAATATTCATAAATCAAATGCGCTTCTTAGGTCATTTTTTTCGCCCACCTTCCCTCCCCCCCCCCATCATTTTGCTAGTCGCGCCCCTAAGGAGACGACGCCCCCGGGCGGTTGCCCGGCTCGCCCCCTCCTTAACGCCGGCACTGATGGTTGATCTCAACCAAGTCGAAGAGAAAAACTACATACAACCAATCTGCTTTGCTGGGCTGAATCTTAACGAGCTAGAATGCCTAAGTTCCCGATCAAATCCTAACGCCCAGTGCCCTGAAGATTGCGACGAGACCATAAAATCGGTATCGGCGCAGATATAAGACAGTAAAGTGGGCTGAGGCACAAAATACTGCGTCAGGCCTTTAGAGTACGTGTATTCTGGGGCGTTCTAAATGAGTGAATTTTGAACCAACTGCTAAGTTATACGCTATAAAACAGCCTTGTGTCTTGAGTCATGGGTTAAAGGGAGTCTTGGTTTGAAGAAAACCCTACTTGATAGGTGTTCTCATTGGTCGCATTGTACCTATGCTATAATAGGCCAGTTCCGGGATTCTGTACGCTTACCTTAGGGACCACTACCGAGAAAAATTAATCTGTAGTTACCAGTTTTCTCAGGAGGGCTGGGATCCGTCAAAGAGTTGTGGGGGGGGGGGAGCAGGCATCAGCCCGATCACCCACCCCTGTATCCACCCCTGATTCATGTAAATGAAGTTATAAAAAGAGACGGAAGTTGTCAACTTACATAGCGTCGGCGCTTGTTTTGAAAGCGTCAAGTGTTGGGTCTCTCCGTTGGTAAACTTCAGGCAGTAAAATTCTTGACGAGAAATACATATCGAGGGCAATTTTGGCTCGTTCGACGCTGTTTTTACACAGAATCAAATAATTTTCCAGCCAGTCTTTCAAACTTTTCTCGGAGAAATCTGAAAAATAACAGTAAAATATTTAGCAGGCTCATTTTGCTTGATAAAACGTGGTTCAATATTTTTAGTTTGGCTCTTTCACAACTACCCCCCCCCCCTTTTTTTTATTTGTTTGGATTTTTAAAGGCCTTGGTCAAGGATAGTGGAAGTATATTGAAAAAACGGGGTCAAAAGTTTTGTCATTCAATTTAGAAGGACCCTATTTTATGCAGAAGTTTAGCGCTTATCATTCTTATGAATCGTGACTCAAAAAAATTATGCGTTGGCATTCCCCTCCAGCTTCGTTTTCTGGCCTTTCCACAACTTTATAAATTAATACCTTAGAAAAGATAACTAGTGTGCGAAAGGGTAAAATCCCCTTTTCCCTCCTGCTGCTCCTCACGTCGTGATAAAAATGTCATTAAGATCCCTTCCCCCACACCGCTCACACGGTGGAAAATCCCTGTACCCTTCGGACACGCTCAAACAATCCTTTCCTGGAAAAAAAAAGAAAAAAAAAGAGAGTCTTTTTCGACTATACACGCCCTCATTAAGCAATACGAGGAACGGCGTTGGTGATGAGTATGAAGTTGCGGTAGGGGCGTGGGGCGCTCGTGCCGCAATATGACAACGAGTTTTCCCACTCCCTCCCTATATTATAATCTTTTTTTTTTCTCGCCACAAGCAATATGTCCTAATGTGGAGCATCGTTATTTAAGCGCAACCTCAGCCGTTTGAATTCATCGTTTAAATTGGTTCTAATTGTATTTTGGCGATCTTTATCGTACAATGGGCTTCCCTTTCTTCCTATAAGGCGGTCCCCCCTCAACTCATTCAGGAAGTGTAAGATCGGTTACGAAGTCTCCGCTTTATAATAACAGCCTATAAAATTTTTTACTCCGAGTTACCTCACATCCCTTCAGATTGATTAGATGACATCTTCCTCCTCCCCCCCCCCCGACACTCCTTCCATACAAGCGGTTACAAAAATTACCGAATCATCTCGGTCACCGTTCGTTCAATTATTGTTTGCCATTCGGGTGAAAGTAAACTGAAAATTTAGCGGTCAGCAAGAGAAAGTCAGCCCTATTTTTTCTTTTCCTCGAAATTATTCTTTTCACCGTGCAAAAGGTCTGTGGAGTGTTCGAAAAAAAAAAAAAAAGGTTGCGAAACGAGTAAACATGGGATCTAAGCCAACAATGGGTCTTGTTGTACATAGTTCGTCACTTGTGTGCATGCGTGTGTAATTTAAATGACTTTCAGTTTGGGTTTGACCTGCGGTGGAATTGGCCGCGTTACGTCATTATAGAATTTAAGAAAATAATGTGTTTACCCTATACGCAAGACTTAAAAGTGAAGTCAGATAATTATCTTTGAAGGAGTTCCGTCTCAAGTGGACACCCCTCTCCCCCCCCCCGGCAAGACTCACTGCGCATCTACACTGTGCGCCACTATAGGAGTCACGTACAACGTCGTAAAAATGTGTATAGGAGTTAAATGACTCGTTAATAATTCGATATTTTTATTTCAGAGAGCGATAACACTGTTGATTCAGACTTCTAGAACGTGTTTCCCGCAAAATTTAAAAGATTTTCAACTAAACCGTAGGAAAGTTATCCCGGTGTCAAGCAATAGACGTGACCTGACGGGTTTTATGCCAATCATTGGACGGATGTTCGTGACAAACCTCATTTTTATTAATTTTAGTATTTTGTTCCTCTGAAAAATTTTCCACCCCGAGCTCAGGAAAGTGAAACATCAGAGTTAGGGCCCAATAAAATTGATTACGTGCACGCGTGCTTTTAGCACGCAATGAAAAAGTCGTGTCTTTAGCGCGCATTACCTGGGAGAACACCCTTGTCATAGTTGAACTTTTTCTACCATGCCTCAACTTCTTTCTGCGTCATGTTTTCTTTTGTTTTGTTTTCCTTCTTTTTACTTTTTTTCTTGTTTCTACTACTTGTTTCCCCCTAGAAAGTGATACTTTTGAAGCTAAGCCTTGGATTTTAGTCCCTCGAGACGTTTTAACTGCGGTAATTCCAGTCCCTCTCAACCTGGGCCCAGCCATATCGTCGAGAGTCGAGACGAATAGCTTATCGTGAGGAAACTCACGCAGGCCTAGTGTGAAGCTGTAAACTGCCAAGTTGCAGTCCTCGCCACAAGCGCGAAGCCACCATTTTTGGTCTAAGGAAAAGAGACACGGACTGGAGTAGCTGGCGCATCCCCCCCCCTCCCACAGTTACCATAAGTCTTTCTAGCGCAGGGGACTGAAGACGATTTAAAACAATGTATTCAAACCAGCTAAAATCTGTTATTAGTGCGAAAATATTCAGCGTAATCGTTCTCTGAATTGGGCCACCCGCCCAGCGAAATCGGGTTTGCTGGCATAAAAATTCACTTACCCCATAAAATTGACAATTTCCTTTTAAAAATGACGATTTACTCATTGAACTGACATCTTTGAAACCGAAAATTTCTTCATTTGCGGGAATCAACCCCAAATTGACAATTTCGTCGCGAAACTGACAAGTTTTTCCAATGAAATGGGCAGTGGCATATCTACGGGGTGGGTTTTGGGGGTTTAAAGTCCCCCCCCCCCTAAGAAAATAAGATGGGCTCCGCCAAAAATTTGTTGATAATCATTCCAGAGATTTCTTCGCCCATACCAAAGGGCGACTGTTGAAGGGGGATCTGCACAGAATGATGATTTCTCGACGAATGGGTGATCTCGTGATGGTGAGGCCACCAGTTTGAGGTAGCGGGAGCACCAAAAAGCACAAATAGATGAAAAAAAAAATGGATTTTTAGGTTTCAAAGCGATGATTAGCGGTAAATATTGAGAACAAGCGATGATTTGCCACTTAAATTAGGAAAAACACACCAATTCGAGATATCTGAAGGCAAATTCGCGGACAAACCAGAGAAAAAACGCCAACTCCAAATTCCTATAGGCCTTTAAGGCAGAAGAAATTGAACTGCGTTCTAATGTGCTACACTTTGGGCAAGTTCACGGCAGAACGTTGAAAAAAACAAACGCAAATATCAAATAGCGGCTTTTAGCGGTAGCAGAAAAGAAGAAGAAAGAAGAACTCATAGTAGAAAACGAAAATAAATCACTAATTCGTGGTTGAAAATGAAAAAAAAAAACACTAATGTGTGGCGAAAATTGAGAAAAAGCTGAAGTCCATCGCTCACCTGGCTCAACAATTAATTTTTGAAATAGCAAATTTCGTGGTTTTCTCGAGGCAACAAAAGAAAAAAGCGCAATTGAGAAAAATCGCTAATTCAAGGCTAAAATTGAGAAAGCCACGTAATTCGCGGCTTAAACTGAGAAAATCTACTAATTCCGGCCTAAAATTGAAGAAAAACGCTCTTTCATTACTAAAATGGAGAAATAAGCCAATTCGCGGAACAATTTGAGAAAAATGGCTAAAATTGAGAAAACGCCGTAATTCGTGGCTAAAATTGAGACATAATTTGCGACTAAAAAATGAGAAAAAACACTTAGATCGCGGTAAAATTTGTGAAAAAAAGCTAATTCATGGATATAAGTGAGAGACAAGCCGCTTATTCACGGCTAATACTGAGACAAACCGCTCATTGCCGTCTAAAATGTAGAGGAAGAGCTCATTCGCTGTTAAAGATTCAGTGCATTCGCGGCTAAAGCGGGCAAGAAGCGCTTATTCGCCGTTGAAACGGAGAAAAACGATAAAAGCGCGGCTCAATTTGAGAAAATCCACTAATTCACGGCTAAAATTGAAAAAATGCGGTGATTCGCGTCTGAAATGAAGAAAAAACATTCGCGGCTAAAATTGAGAAAAAACACTTAGATTGCGGCAAAACCGCTAATTCATGGTTAAATTTGAGAAAAAGCCAATTATTGGTTCGCATAGACGCATGTTTGCTGCTGAAACCCCTCCCAAGTTAAAATCCTAGATCCGCCACTGGAAATGGGCAATTTAATGATAAAATTCCCTTTGGTGAAGCGTTTGGCCTATACTTTACCTTGAAAAGGGGCACGCATGCGAACCTGGCACAACACATGTCAGAAAATTTAACGAAAAATGAATCAATCGTTTGTTTACGTTTGTTTTGCCAAAATTTTCGTTTGTTTAGCATTCGGAATATGATTTTTTTTTTAAAACAGCATGTGTCGGGCTAAGTTCACGCAACCCGACACATGGGCGGAATCGTTTGTTTCGCGGCATATTCCGTCTCATTATCGTTTGTTTACGTTTGTTTAGCCGAAATGTTCGTTTGTTTAGCATTCGGAATATGATTTTTTTCTAAAAAACAGCATGTGTCGGGCTAAGTTCACGCAACCCGACACAAGGGAGGAATCGTTTGTTTCGCGGCATATTCCGTCTCATTATCGTTTGGTCACGTTTGTTTAGCCGAAATTTTCGTTTGTTTAGCATTCGGAATATGATTTTTTTAAAAAAAACAGCGTGTGTCGGGCTAAGTTATACAAAAAACGTCGCAATACGAAAAATGTTTATTACTACACCCGCCGTAACTCTCGAACTGTTCATTCAAGTAAGATTATCCTTTATTATCTCGGGGATCATTTTCGTGGGCAATTTGATGAAGATTATTTTTGTGAACGCTCATTTTCACGCTAAACCGCATAGATTTCGAAATATTTGAGAAATACTGGAACAAAATGAGAATTTACTAACTTAACACCCCCTCGTACACAAACCCATAGCTCCAAATGGTGGAACTTTTTACCAATCAATATGTGGGTTGTGAGGAACAATTTGGCGTTGAAGGGGAACTTTCACTTTGGATGTTGGGGTATAGGTCTAATTACACCGTACTATAAACAAACGAGATGGAGACGGAATGTGCCGTGAAACAAACGATTCCTTCCATGTGTTGGTTTACGTGAACTTACTCCGACACCTGCTGTTTTTTAAAAAGAAAATCATATTCAAAATGCTAAACAAACGAAAATTTAGGCTAAACAAACGCAAACAAACGATAATGAGACGGAATATTCCGTTAAACAAACGATTCCGTCCATGTGTCGGGTTGCGTGAACTTAGCCCGACATATGCTGTTTTTCGAAGAATTCATACATGAAATGGTAAACAAACGAAAATTATGGCTAAACAAACGTAAACAAACGATAATGAGACGGAATATGCCGCGAAACAAACGATTCCGCCCATGTATCGGGTTGCGTGAACCTAGCCCGACACACGCTGTTTTAAAAAAAAAAATCATATTCCGAATGCTAAGCAAACGAAAATTTTGGCAAAACAAACGTAAACAAACGGTAAACAAACGATTGATTCATTTTTCGTTAAATTTTCTGACATGTGTTGTGCCAGGTTCACATGCGTAAAAGAACGCGGCCTGTTCGTGAGTATTTTCCCGAATGTTGCATTTTGCCCACAATGCGGGGCATTTTATTAGCGTGGTATGCTGCGGCCGTTTCGAAACAGCTTTTCTCCCACGTGCACGTTATAATTATGTGACGTTTCGCGTAAATTTTACCCCTTTGGCGTGATTTACCACGTAATTTTGCCCAAGGCGTTGGACATATATATATTTCTCTGATTTTTGATGTCGTCAAACCAATTTCGCCAGGTGACTCAATTTAGAGACCGCTACCCTTATATTGGGTTACCCAGCGAAATTGGTTTGCTGGCAACGAAAATCCCCGAAATTGATTGTTCAGCGAGCGAAATCTGCGAGGAATTTATTTGACAGTATGTCAAATCCGGGAGAATGTTTTTCTTTTGCGCGAAGAATTCGTGAAATTAGCGCTTTGCCTTAATTTTAGCAGCGACAATACCGGCCTTGGACATTTGGCGCACCTGGGTGAGTCTTTCAGTAGCCCTCCCCCCCCCCCATATTAATCCATCTCATTAACAATTTTTCTTGATTTTAGCCACGAACTAGCGTTTTTATTCATTTAGCCGCTATAATTACCGATTTTATATACATTTCAACAGTGAATTAAAGTTTTCTTCATTTTTCGGCCCAACCAAAGAGCTTATCCTGAATTTTATCGATTAGCGTTCTTTCCCTATTATGGCCACGAATTAGAGATTTATCCATTTTAACCGTGATTTGTCGTATTTCTCAATTTTTGCCCTGAACTTGTGTTTTCTTCATCTTAGCCACGAATTATTGGCGTTTTTTTAATTTTAGCCCCAAATTACTGCTTTTCCCAACTCTATCCGCGATTTTAGCTATATTTTCCTCAATTTTAGCCGCCAAGTATTGTTTTACCACGTGTCGTTAATTGGCTATATTCCCCAATTTTACCCCTAATTAAGCGCTTTTTCTTAATCCTATTTGATCACTGATTTTTCTCTCCTTACATTCGAATTAGCGTCGTTCTAAAATTTTGGTTCTGTAGGTTAGATCTAGAAACCTCAAATTAGCACTTTTTAACCATTTTGGCCACGAATATTAGCACTTTTCAACATTTTAGCCACTTACTTTCCCCAAGAGCAGCACAATAAGACATTTTATCAATTTTAGCCGCCTATAAGGATCAGCGTATTCTATATATGCTGCGAAATTGCCTCCAGAGGGCAGGCACCAAGACAAAGCCAATGCTCTTGTTTAACTTATTTATTCCGATGTTTAATAGTTTTGAAATATTCAAATCAGATGCGCTTCTTTTACTTTTCTTCCACCTCTTTCTTTTCACATTTTGCTATACAGATGAGCCCCCTAGTAACCGGCGCCCCCGGGCGGTCACCTGACTCACCCCCCCTCCTCCTCAAAGCCACAGGGGACATGGCCCCTCCCTTGGATCCGCCTCTGCAAAGTAGCGTTTCTAACCCGCGAATTATATAGCGAGTTTTGTTAATTTTGAACGACTTGGCGTTTTCCGATTATGTCAGCTGCGAATTGGCAATTTTTCCATTTTTTTTAACAGCGAACTAGCACTTTTTTAAAATTCAGGCTGTAAATATTAACCTTTCTCTTATTTTAGCCAGGCTAATTATTGATTTTTTCAATATTAGCCGCAAATTAGCGGCTTCTTTTACATTTTAGCATCGCATTAGCAATTTTGTTTTACTTTTCACTGTAGACTAGTGCTTGCGGGTATGGTGTATGGGCCGAAAGGCTTTTGGCATCTTCGAAGTCGGGAGACCGTCCGAGCCGTGCACGTGAACCTGGCGGCACACATATCACTAAACATGACGAAAATGGCGCTATTCGTTTGTTTACCGTTTGTTTACGTTTGTTTAGCCCAAATTTTCGTTTGTTTAGCCCTGCAAAATACATTTTTTTAAAAAACAAAATGTGTGCCGCCAACTTCACGCAACGGCACACATGACCCCAATCGTTTGTTTCGTTACATATTCGGGCAGAACATCGTTTGTTTACGTTTGTTTAGCCCAAATTTTCGTTTGTTTAGCCCAGCAAAACATGTATTTATGAGAAAATACATCATGTGTGCCACCAACTTCACGCAACGACACACATGACCCCAATCGTTTGTTTCGTTGCATATTCGGACAGAACATCGTTTGTTTACGTTTGTTTAGCCCAAATTTTCGTTTGTTTAGCCCAGCAAAACATGTATTTATGAGAAAATACAACATGTGTGCCGCCAACTTCACGCAACGGCACACATGACCTCAATCGTTTGTTTCGCTACATATTCGGACAGAACTTCGTTTGTTTACGTTTGTTTAGCCCAAATTTTCGTTTATTTAGCCAAGCAAAACATGTATTTATAAGAAAATACGTTATGTGTGCCGCCACCTTGCGGGATTTATATTCTTATACATACATGTTTTGCTGGGCTAAACAAACGTTAACAAACGATGTTCTGTCCAAATATGGAACGAAACACACGATTGGGGTCATGTGTGCCGTTGCGCGCCATTCGCTAGTGGTTCCTCGCAGTTCTAGTCGCGAATTCGTGTTCTTTTTTGTTTTTTTCTCATAGCCATAAATTAGCCGTTTTTCTTAATTATAGCCAAATATTTGCACTCAGAAAGGGAGTATTTTAATTAAAAATATTAACAAACTCCTCGAATTTGTGATTTTAATCAATTGTAGCCACAAATTAGCGCTTTTTCTCAATTTTAGCAGCGCAGTAGCGTTTCTATCATGTGAATTCGCGAATTTTCTCATTCTTAGCCACGAATTGGCGTTTTCCTCGATTTTAGCTGCAAATTAGCCATTGTTTCCATTTTTAGCAGAGACAATTGCCCTTTCTCAAGTTGAGCTGAAAACTAGAGCTTTTTTCTTTATATTTATGCCGGGCTAATTAGTGAATTTCTCAATATTAGAATATTAGCTATGTAGTTTTACAGTTTTGCAATGGATTTTAGCCTCGAACGAAAGCTATACGCATTTTCCTTTTTTCATTTTAAGCCGGAGTTTAGTGATTTTCCTCCATTTCAGCCACGAATTGACATTTTCCTTATTTTCAGCTGCGGATTAACCATTTTTATAAAAGCGAATTAGCACTTTTTCACAATTTCAGCTGAAAATTAGTGTTTTTTCTTAATTTTAGCAGCGCTAATTTGTAATTTTTCAATTTTTTGTTGCGTTTTTCAGTTTGACCGTAGAATCTTTCAAAAGCTACGGATTTTAGTCTTTCCATTTCAGTCGCGAATTAGAGATTTTCTTCATTTGTGTTCGCGAATTATCGTTTTTACTTAACTTTGTCCGTGAATTATCGATTTCTCTCAATTTCAGTTGTGAAATAGCGTTTTCTCTTAATTTTGCCGCGAATTAGCATCTATTCTCTTTTTTTTATATGCAAACGTGCGATTTTTCGCAATTTCAGCTGTGAGTTTGCCACTACATCCACTTTTACCTAATTTTAAATACAATCATTCCATTGAATATTAATTGAATCCGCGTTATTTTTGTCAATGTTAGCCTCGTTTTTTTTTACTTTTACTGCCTTGTATAAGTAACAGTGATAATACAGTACGTTCTCTTTTTTAGTCTCCCCAGAAACAACACTATTGAGTTGATATCTAAAGTTTAGACGTTTTCCCAATTTATAAACACGTTGAGCCGTGCTGTTTCATGAATGGAAGGACTCTGATTAAGCATTGATCCTTGCATAGTGTGATTGCGGAGCCTTTGCGAAAGAAAATAGTGAAAAGCAGATTTAGGATGATGTAGTCATTCTTTATACCGTGGGGCTTTCTTTTAAATAAGTTTCAAAGCCCTCCCTCTCCCATCCAATGTCCCGAAAGATTCAGGCATTAAGCTAAATGATCGAACATTTTCATTTTATGCGCTTTATTTTTCAGGATCCTGTCTCATTTCTATTCATGTCCCTTCTCCATCTCCCCCAAACCATCAAAGAGAATCATGTAAATTGAACTAGAAGGGCGTTGAACTAAATAGGCTGCGGCTTCCGGGTAATTCGTAACCTCAAAAGGGAGTGAGTTTCATATACGACGTCCTATACGTTATTCAAGGAGATGCACTTTCAAAGTGGCGTGGTCTGGGCATATATAGGAAGACCGACATCCATTATTGGTTGAAAGCAGGCGTATTAAGCTCCTTGTGGAGTATTCCGTTGTGCGCAAGTGCTATGGCGGGCTAAAAAATAGTCCAATGATCGCGTTTTAAACAACTTGAAAACTCAACTTTAGCTAGAACTGCTGTCATAATAGAATGGGACTCCGTGCCTCTTTATCGGCTGTTTTCATTCAAGTACCGCAATGATGATGTTTCGCGTGAAAATAACCATTTCAGATAACAACGTTCACTGGGGTTACCGCTAGCAGTCACGCAACAACTACATTATTTAATAAACATTCCCTATCTTAATGACATAAACGAGACTGAAGGAATTTAGGAGTCAGCGCTACAAGAAGAAGCAAGGTGGGGGGACAGTTTAGATTGAATTTCTCGGTGTATTGCTGCTCTGGTGCTGATGGGAACACTGAGAAAAGAAATCTGCAAAAACGTGTCAGGGTAAATCGTCCTACATGAGGAGGAGGATAGGAGAGGAGAGGTCAGAAAAAGAATTCAACCGGCTGGTTGGGTTGTCTTTAGTCTGGGGCCAATCAACCGTCACATGCTCCCTGGCTTAGGGCCTGGGGCTTAATGTAGCGAATCATTTGAACGAGAACAAGAGTGGAAGGGGATGCGAGGGCGAGAAAACCCCGCCGCACTCCTCGAACCCTTTCTTTCTGTGTTCCAGACGGGGACTCTCTTGGGATCTTCGAACCCCTGGACACGGACATCCGTTTTTTGTTTGTCCCCCCCTCCCTCCTCCCGCAAGTATTGCTTTATCACGCTATTGGCCCCTGTCGACCTTTGTAGATTCACTCCTCATTCCCTCACTCCCATCCATAGCTTTCTTCATCAATACAAACTCAGGTTTTCCTTCGTATAATATAAGGGATGTGAAACCCCCTCAGGGTCCGTTGTTTTGAAAGTTTCCACCCTTGCCATTAGCTGATGACTCACGAAGCTCAAAGATAAAAACAAGACGAAATTCGACTGCTTCTGTTTCTACTACGAAATACACTAATTGCTTCTTAACAGTTCTACAGGTATAGGTAGCCCAATGTTTGGGGGTCGAGGAAGAAAGTAAACTCCCCAACATGAAACAAGATATATAATTTTGGCAGTTCCACCCCCCGTGTGGCTTGTTTGTTGGGCGAACTGTCAAAAAGAACAGCTCAAATCTGTTCACTGCAGAATTTTGAATGATTTGGTTGAAGAATACAAAATTATTAAATTTAAAATTAAAAATTAAGTACCTAAAAGCCTTCAACCGTTCCGCCAACGAGCTCGTTTTGGCTGTTAAACTTGAGGGAAAGTCACACGAGAACAATCCTACAAGTTTGGTATTATTGAAAGTTCACGGCTCTTCGCCTTGATACCTTTTTGTTCTAGTCAAGAAAGGAATTGAGACAAATATTTTAAAGCAATTCACAGAGCTTATTCGTGGGAAGAGGTAACGGTTGTTTTAAGATGGGATTAAAATAGGGGAATGTTGATACCAGACAGGTTGAATATTAACAAATAATATACAGCCGAACGTGTAGAAGTATTATACAGAACGTGCCCTAGAGCACTTCATCAGAATGACCTCTGGTCAACCGCCCAGTAAATCCCTTAACAAACACTAACAGCTAGCTTTCAGGTTCAATATCTACGCTCTTCCCTCTGTGTGTTCATCTCAATTCGTTGTCGCCCCCATTGATTGCTGATATAGAATCCTTCAACTTTAACGAGTAAGTCGATATTTTAGAAAACTCTTTAAATTTATAGTTAGGTATATTAGTAACAACAGTACTAAAAAAGCTTCCAGTCTCTCTGATTACTTGTTGATCGCCCATACAAAGGGAATTAATATTATAATTTGGTCGGCCGTTTTGAAACATTAACGCTCTACAGTCTATTTTAGTCTCCCAGTAAAATAAATAAGTAATAGCAGTCAACAGGGAGTCTAAAATGTTAGGAAATTAAGTTTATCAAGAATTGTCATCGATCGGGAGCCGCTGCGATACGAGGGGAGGAAGTCACGGCTTTTTCCGAGGGAGAAGCTAAAAAATGCACGCTTCCTCGGCGGAAAAGTGTGGAGAAAATGGAAAGCCCCAGCGTCGATCTGTGCAGTCGCACTGTATACAGGAATAACGGGTTAGCTCAAAGGGACTTCCCCCCCTCCCAGCTAAGGACACACAAAAATTTGCTTTTAAAACAAATCCCGACGACACCCACGCGACGCGAGTATGTGAGGGGAAGGGTTCGAAGGGATGCCTCTTCGACCCCTCGGCCATCGCTCAATAGTTTCCTGTCTGCGGCTAATTGTCGACTATACTTTTTTTTATTTAAACCTACGCTTCATTTCCACAAACAAAACTATTAACAGAAATTCATTTCAGAATAATTACGAATGGAAAATCAAATTAAGCAAAAGAATAAATTAATTGGGTCTGTGAAAATTTTTTGTTTAAATACGTAAATAGGCATTAATTATGAAAAGGAATGAAGAAAAGGTAATTAAGCATAATCAAGGAGTCTTATGACGAAATTAACTAATTCGATTAACAGATTGTTATCAATTTATGATAAACTTGAAGGATCATTCCATGCTGAAGGCATCCATTCCTGCAGGACCACAGCCAAATCGTTTTCGTGCTTATTAATTTAGGGGTGAGCGCTCGTAGTATTAATCCCCGTCTCCTCTCACATGTTTATTTCTTGTGTTTTATTTTTCATTTCAAACTCATTAATTCTCGTCAAATAAAACCTTTCTAAAGGTGTCTATAACTCGCGTTTTTCATTACAATTTATTTGACGAAAATATGCAAAGCTCTTTGAAACCTGGGGGGCTATTCTGTAAATATTAACGCGTGCGTTAGCAAATTTTCTCAGCTGATTACTTTCAATTATTCACTTTGTTTATTTCGCTAACGCACGCGTTAAAAGTTACAGAATAGGGGGGCTGAACGGTTCGAAGCTGACCCAAATTCTAGTACGGCCGCTTCTGAAGTGAGTCACTGGTATCGAACATTCGACAATTTCATTGCATGCACAGAGCCTCCGCCATCAGACGCTACGAAACTAAAACTCTTGATCAACTTCGTTTCTTATCACTTCGATAACTTCATAAGTAACTGTTCGTCGTTTGAAGAGACTGTTGAAGTGCTCAAGCGCATCTACGACAAGCCCGTCAACGAAATGTATGCAAGATACAAGCTAGCGACTCGCCGTCAAAACTCCGATGAGTCAATAGATCAGTACCTTCGGGCATTAACAGTTCTGGGTAAAGATTGTCAATTCAAGGCTGTCATCGCCGATCAAAACCGGGACGATTTCATTAGAGACGCATTCATTAATGGATTGTACTCGCCGGAGATTCACGAACGTCTTCTCGAAAAGTCTTCTCTCACATTAGACGAAGCATCTAAGGACGCTAGATCACTTGAACTTGGCCCGTCTGCAATCTCTCTGGGTAATTTTGAATCTCCGCGGTTGCCACATGGAGTCTTGATTCTCTATCTCTGTGGCAGCACTGCTCTTATCAGACGCTCCCGATATGCGCGTCTTTTGTAATTAATTGGTTCCTCTTTTTTCATAATTACACGTCATTTATACTTATTGAACTCTTTTTTTTTCCATTGCAAACCCTGCCCAACAGGTTATGGTGCCCAGACGTTCATAAGTTAAGTGCAAAAAGTGTAAGAAAAGAAGACGACACTCGGTACGTCGCAACTCCTATCTCTACTACCAGCCAGTAATTGTAGATGCCAGTAATTTCGCTCTGTGGAAGTTTGATTTATTTATACTGCTGAAAGCCTCAAACCTTGATGAAATCGTACTCGGAACCGACAAATACGATGACAAGATTCAGGAACTGTTGAAATTAATGTTCGATATTAACCCAACTGTAACCTCCCTTTCTGGTTTCCTCCTCAGTTCTGTTCCCTGCTTCTTCCGACGCGTTTCCTCAATAAAAAGTATTTTTGCATTACGGTGGATCTTCTTTATTTTTCCACAAATTCTTACAGGTTATGGGCCCAGGGCGCCTGTAGAGCACGAATTTCAAGAAAAACAGAAAATTCGAGTGAGGATTGCTCGGAAAAAAGCGGATATTACACGGTGTTCGGGCTCGGGTTAAAGGTTCGGTTTCCCTCGTGGTCGCGATGTCCCCCAATTAACGGGAACTAATTATTCGAATTGGAGATTTCGCGATGAAAATCTTCTAGCAAAAGAAGGCGTCAGAGATGTGGTGAGCATCACGGAGGAGGATAAGGAAAGAATGACTCCGGCAGAGAGGCACACCTTCCTAACGAACGACACAAAAGCTCGATGTCTTATCGTTCAATGCATCACAGACAAACATCTCGAGTATATTAAAGACTCGACATCGGCGAGACAGATGATGACTTCACTCGAGAGCGTGTTTAAAAGGAAAAGTCAATTTTCAAAACTGTACGTGATGAAAAGGCTACTGAAGCTCAAGTGTACCTCCGGTGATCTCCAGGATCACTTCGTAGAAGTGGAAACCTTACTAAGAGAGCTTGAGGCTGCGGAAGCAACCCTGGATGAGTCAGATAAGGCATGTTACTTGCTTCTTACGATGCCGGAACAATATGACGTGGTCATCACCGCTATCGAAACGATGACAGATAAGGTTTCAATGGAATTCGTCAAAGGAAGACTTCTCGACGCAGAATTGAAGTTGAAAGAAACGGACAACGCTTCCAACTCGGATTAGAATTTCGCTTTCTCAACACCTATGAATCGGATTAACGTAACATGCTACGAATGTGGTGAAAATGGCCACATTCGAAGATTCTGTCCGAAAAACAAGTATTCTGTCGGACGTAATGCGAGAGGAGGCGTAGCGATGCGAGGTCGAAGGCAAACGAGAGGAATATCGACCCAATCGGAAATGATCTCATCGTCACAATACGACGACGAACAAGAAATATGTTTCGTCAGTGAGGTAATAACAACGGAAGTAGCAGCTCCCAGTTTCGAGTCAACATCGGCAAATTCAAGCGTCAAGTTCGTTATTGACAGCGGTGCCAGTGAAAATCTCGTAAAAGAAGAGCTAATGCCCTTTATGAGCGACATAGAAGAACTGCCTCACGAAGTAAAAATAAAAATTGCCAACGGGGATCAACTCCATGCGTCTAAACGAGGAATTCTTGAGCTGTCCTACGGAGGACGTCCTATAAAGGTGACTGCTCTGATTGTGCCAAATCTCGTTTTGAATCTTCTGTCTGTAAAAAAATTGAATACTGGCGGGTATGCTGTTATCTTTGATAAAGATAAAGGAATGATAGTGAACGAAAACAAGAACGTTCATATCAACTGTGACAACCAAGGCAATCTGTGGTGACATCTGGCATAAAAGGTTGGGGGGACATCCTTGCTACGATTATCAGAAGAAAATGAATCTACCCACACCTAATCGGCCCTGCAATTCATGCATGAAAGGCAAAGCAACCAAAAACCCTTTTCCCGCGAACGATTCGCCTAGATCCAAAAGAATTGGTGAACTCCTTCATACCGATGTCTGCGGCCCCATCCGAGACGCAGGGCTTAATGGGGAAAAGTATTTTTTGGTAATTGTCGACGATAGAACGCACTTCGTGGTTGTTCACCTAATGAAACACAAAAGTGAATCTGAAAAACACTTGATGGATCACATCCGACATCTACAAACAAGTAGAAATATATGCAGTCGTATCAGATGTGACAATGGTGGCGAGTTCTCGTCCAACGACTTTCGGAATTTTTGTAGCCAGAGGGGGATCTCCCTAGAATACACCCTACCCTATAACAGCCAACAAAACGGGGTAAGTGAACGAATCATTAGGACACTAATGAACAAAGTGCGCACTATGTTGGATGACACGAAATTGCCCAAGAGTCTGTGGGGAGAAGCAATTCGTACAGCTGCCTATCAGCTAAACAGGACCCCGACAAGTGTTCTAAACGGGCACATTCCAGCCAAAATGTATTCCGGAGAAGAAAACCTTTCGCGCCTTAGAGTTTTTGGGTCCAAGTCATGGTACTTCGTCCAGCCAAATTCGGGGAACAAAATTGAACCGCGTGGACGTGAAGCAAGATTTGTGGGCTACGGAAAAAATGGTTACCGCTTATGGGATAAAGCGCTAGGCTCCATCGTCATCTCACGCCACGTGAAATTCGACGAATACGACCACACTTACGAAGATGGAATTTTTCAAAGGCAACCGCCCGAGCTATACGAAAGACAGCACGTCATGGACCCGGAAGTACGAATGGATGAACAAGAACCACCAGTCGAAATGGATAATGATTTCGACAACGACAATGTTGAGGCGACCGATACAGACTCAGATAGGCCTCGGCGAGTACAAAAATTGCCTTCACGACTCCAAGATTACGAGTTGTACACAGCATATTGCCTCTGTGCCGGCGATCCTCGAAGCTATGATGAGGCCTTTCATTCCGGAAAAGAGTGGCAAAAGGCAATAGAACAAGAAATCGATGCCCACGAAAGACATGGCACCTGGACGCCTGCTGATCTACCAAGTGATAAAACCCCGATAGACACTCGCTGGGTGTTTAAAACGAAAATGGATGGACTAAAAAAGGCGAGATTAGTGGCCAAGGGCTATCAGGAGGAGCCGCGGAACGACTCAACAGATCATTGATGGAAAAAACACGTGCACTTCTTTTCGATTCCGGCCTTGAAAATAAATTTTGGGGTGAATCTTTATACACCGCCACTTATTTACTTAATAGAAGCCTAACCACAGCTCTACGAGATGCCACTCCTGCCGAGAAATGGTTCGGTAAGAAGCCTAATCTTTCCGTTCTTAAAATATTTGGTTCTGTAGCTTACGCAAAAAAGCTTACCTACACTAAGAAACTCGAAAAGCGGTCGAGCAAATGTTTTTTTGTCGGCTATGCGCCAAACGGTTATAGATTGTGGGATGAATCACAACAGAAGATTATCATTTCTCGAGACGTCGTCTTTGCCGACAAAAGTTCTGGTTTCTCGCTGAATAATCCTAAAAACAAGACTGACCGAATGTCAACACTTAACCGGCATTTGATCTCTATGGAGGACGATGAACTTTCCCATGATGACAGCACACAAATCACTAGAGACACCCAAAGTTCCATCGAGTCTGATGCTGGAAGCTCAAACGAGGAGGGTTCCTTAGACGAAGATGTAAACTTCGCCACACCTCACGACCAGCCCACAGTGACGCCAATCGCTGAACCTGCTGAAGTTGTTATTTCACCCGACGATGTACAGCATGAAGCTATAGAGCCATTGGGACGTGGTCATCGTAAGAAAACTATACCTCTCAAGCTTCAAGACTACGATCTCTCCACAGACGTCATTCTACTTACCTACCAAGAGGCAATATCTGGTGAAGACAAAGATAAATGGAAAGAAGCTATACGAGAAAAGATGACTGCATTAGAAGAAAATTCGACTTGGACTGTTGTTGACAAATCGACTGCAACTACGGGTAAAATTCTTACTAGCCGATGGATTTTTAAGATCAAGGACGATGGTCGTTACAAGGCCCGATTGGTCGTACGCGGATGTCAACAACGCGAGGGCATCGACTATAACGAAATTTTCAGCCCTGTAGTCAGCACTGATGCCTTAAGAGCAGTCGTAGCTTATTCTGCCATGAAAAAGTTCAAGCGCATGAATTTCGACGTACGCACAGCTTTTTTGTACGGAAATATCAAAGAAGACGTCTACATGAGTCTCCTCAGGGCTACAACGAAGCTGGAAAAGTCTGCAAACTTCAAAAAGCCTTGTACGGCTTGAAACAGGCCCCGGCTATGTGGAATAAGCGTCTAACCGATTTCTTAAAAAAAACATGGGCTCATACAACTTAAAACTGAGCAATGCGTGTTTGTCAATGCCGACAGGTCCATGATTTTGGCAATTCACATTGATGATGGTCTTCTAACTGGATCAGACCCCAAGAAAATGACAAGTTTTCTGAAAGCACTTGCGTCTGAGTTCAAGATAACCTTGAGTGACAACCTTACGACCTACTTGGGGGTCAAATTCTCCGAAGAAAAAGAAACATTGAAACTGTCCCAAGAATCCTACGCTCAGCAGGTAGTAGACCGGTACAATCTGTCAAACGCAAAACCAGCTTCTACCCCTCTGGTAGTTGGCAACGTACATAACCCGACCTCCAGCCAAAAGGACGTTATTTTTCCATTTAGAGAGGCAGTGGGCAGCCTACTTTATCTATCTACAAAGGCGAGGCCTGACATCGCCCTGGCAGTTGGCATGAGTGGACGACATGTCGAAAACCCAACCCAGTCCGATGTGGTAAACCTTAAGCGAACCATCAAGTACGTAAACGTACGTACGTACGTAGTCAAAAACGTCTCGTGTCATCAGAAATCAAACGTCTACTTTCAGAAGGGATCGTAGAACCAAGTTTCTCACTTTGGCGAGCTCAGGCTCTCGTTGTCTCGAACGAAAACCATAAAAGAAGAATGGTGATCGATTATTCTAGGACAATTAATTGCTTCATACTGTAGGACGCCTATCCTCTTCTTCGGATCGAGGAAATAGTAAACAAGGTCGCGTGTAACGAAATATTCAGCGCGATTGATTTAAAAAGCGCGTACCATCAAATTCCTATAAAAGAAGAAGACAAAGCTTACACAGCGTTCGAAGCATGCGGGCAGCTGTACCATTTGTATACCTTTTGGCGTCACCAACGGCGTTGCAGCGTTCCAGCGAGTCATCGACGGCATTATCCTCAAAGAAAAACTTCCTCGCTAACGTCGTTTTGTACTGTCGATAACATTTTAGACGGTGACTCTTCAAGTAATGAGTCCTCGCGCTCCGTTAGCAGCGTATCATTAAAATCGAGGGAAGGTTCTTCCTCGCCAAAACCTTATCCTAAGGCTACGAAATCGGTGGATTTGTTGGCTCCCCAAGCGATAGCTATGGTCAAGTCTGACATACCGAAAAGTGACTCCTCAGTTCCAGTGGCTGGTGTCAGTTCTACAATTTCATCATTTTGTTTACCAACAATTGAATTGCCCGTCTACGATGGTAGCAAGGAGTCCAACTGGACTAATTTTAAGGAACTGTTTAAATCGATAATTTGTGACGATCAATCGATCCCCCCCTGTTCGAAAACTGTACTATTTACGATCTGCTCTACGAGGTGAAGCACTATCAAAAATCCATAATCTTGCTCTCGAACCCCAGAATTTTGAGGTCGCCTGGCAAAATTTGCTTAAGGCATACGATAACACTCGAGTTGCTTCCACACAGCTCTGGGCTCAATTAGTTCGCCACCCGCCGATAGGTAAGGGTGGATCGACGCTTTCGGGTCTCGTGACCAAATTTTCTACTAATCTGGATGCCCTCAGAGCTCTAGGACATAACGTCGATGGATGGGATTTTGTCCTTCTCTATTTGATCATGGGTAAAGTTGACGAGGAAACCCTCGAGACGTTTGAAAATTCATCAAAATTCAAAGAGACTACTTTTGCTGAATTTTTCGCTCCGGCGAGCAAAAGGCTTTTCCCACTCCGACCATTTTTTGAGCAAATCATAGCTTAGGTCCTTGGAAATCACCAAACAACGGTCAAAAGGCGTCTTTTTAGCGACGAATAAAGACACCCCCAAAAGTGGTAACCGTAAGTCTACTGAAAATTCCACTCGTTGTGTGGCTTGTTCACAGTCGCATTATACTGCTGAATGTAAGAAATTTCTCTAAATCGACTCAAAAGAGCGTTACAAATTAATAAAACGAGCTAATGGCTGCATAAATTGCCTTAAAGGTGGGCGCACGTCTTCGTTGTGCAAGTCGACCTCAAATTGCAAGGTCTGTGACGGGAGACACCACTCTCTACTCCATTTTCCCGAAAGAAACAAGGAAAACTCTGCTTCAGAGCCGGAAGACCATTACAGACGAAATCAGCTCGATGGAGCTTCCTCGTGTCATGCTTGTGCATTGTCACGCCACTGTAACCAGGAGAAAGTAACGGTTCTCCTCGCTACTGCTCTGATAGCCGTACGTACCAAGTCAGGTGGCCGAGTAACTGTCCGCGCTCTTATAGACACTGGATCGCAGTGCTCCTTAATTACTTCAAAGCTGGCTAAGCGTTGCGATTTGGCGCTGGTAAAAGCATCTAAGCCACTAAATGGACTAGGGAACTCACCCGTCCCCATCAAGCATACGGCGGCCTTCGAATTCACTCCCACCTATGGCTCTCGGCCTCGTTTCATCGTGAACACCTTCTGTGTAGATCGCATTTCCGAAAAGATTCCTTCCGCCGAAGTTTCCTCCTCCTCTTGGAGGCACATTCTAGACTTGAATTTAGCGGACCCCTCTTTTTCGAGGCCTCAAGAAATAGAAATATTATTGGAAGCAGACATTTTCCCTCAACTTTTGATGGCTGGTCGACGAGAAGGATCAGTGGGTGAGCCCTTGGCTCTCGAAAATCAACTTGGTTGGATTTTGCTTGGGCCCGTTAGTACCGAAAATGCGGAGCCTTCGACTTGTCTTTTTTCAAGTGATTCCGAAGAATTCACTTGCATGCACGTTACGCTCGAAGAAATGGTCGAGTCTTTCTGGAGGTTGGACGATTTTCCGGAACTAGAGTTTTCCAAACCAGATGACGTTCGAAGCGAACAAATTTTTGCTGACGGCCACTGTAGGCAACCGGATGGCCGATATGTAGTTCCGTTGATTTTTAAACCAAATGAACCAGTTCTCGGACCATCCAAAACTGGAGCACTCAAACGTCTAATCTCTTTAGAGTACCGCCTTGAACAAGACCCAGATTTAAGAGCACAGTATAACGATTTCATGGGAAAGCTGATCGAAAATCGTGTCATGGAACGGATCACCCCTGAGTCGAGCGATAATAACGTTTTCTACCTACATCACCACCCTGTCTGGAAGATCGATGGATCTAATAAGGCCATTCGCGTAGTGTTCGACGCATCGGCTCGCTCGGAAAACGGGAGATCACTAAACGATTGTCTTTCGTCTGGTCCAAAACTCCAATATGACATTGTTGATATTATCATGGGATTCAGAGTTTTTCCCGTCGCCCTAATTGGTGACATTCGGCAGATGTTTCTGCAGATTCGTATAGATCCCCGTCACTCCCAGTATCAAAGGATTCTGTGGCGTTTTAACAAAAAGGACCCGATCGAGGAGTATGAATTACTGATTGTAACCTTTGGCGTGACTTCCAGTCCATATTTAGCCACCAATTGGTGGAAGATGAAGGGAAATGCTTCACGGAAGCCTCTCAAGCCCTTCTCCGCCAAATTTTCGTTGACGATCTGCTAGCCTCAAGCCCCACAGTAGAATCCGCGCGGCAGCTGCGTGAAGATCTCAGTAATCTCCTCTCAAGAGGTGGATTCTCCATGAGAAAATGGGCGTCGAACTCCCCTGAAGTTCTTCAAGGAATCCCTGATGACGATTTACGCTCAAAAGGGCAGTTAGCTCTTGATGAGGATGAGGACCAAAGGTTTCTCAAAGTACTTGGATTGGACTGGGAACCCGCGGGAGAGATTTTTTCACTTACAGAGTCTCTCCTTCAGAATTCAAGGCAACAAAAAGAAGTATTTTGTCAGATCTCGCCAAAATATTCGATCCGATGGGATGGTTAGCTCCTTTAATAGTTTTGGGAAAGCTTTTAATTAAAGAGCTTTGGAATCTCGGACTAGGCTGGGATGAAGTCATTCCCACTGATTTGGAAGAAAAATGGAGACAATTCCAAAATGAGCTGGAGCACTGCTCCAAAGTTCGAGTAAGACGTCCGATCCAAAGGATTTATCAGACTTGTACATTTCAACTACACGGATTCGCAGACTCATCAGAAAGGGCACATGCTTGTGTCTTTTACCTCGTCACTATCGACTCATCAGGCGAGCGTACTTCGACGTTACTGTGGGCGAAAACCAGGCTCAGCCCGTCCAATCGAAAAGTAACGCTATGGCGAGACTAGAGCTGTGTGCTGGAGCGTTGTTAGCCAGAACTCTGAGTAGGCTCCTGCCCATGATGAGCTCCCGCATTTCCATAGAAAACATATTCTGTTGGACAGATTTATCTGTCGTGCTCCACTGGATAAACCGCACTCCGGATAATTGGAAAACATTTGTCGCGAATCGAGTGGACTTCATCAGGCGACACACAGACGTTTCTTGGTGGAGGCACCTTTCTTCGGCTCATAACCCCGCTGATTGCGCTTCGCGTGGCCTCTTACCACAGGAGCTTTCATCATTTACTCTCTGGTGGAGAGGACCTGATTGGATCTTGACTCATGAAGCCTATTGGCCTGAAACAAAAGTTCTATCCCCGGTCCCCGACCAGAGTATTCTCGAAACAAAGACCAAACGGGTCTTCAAAGTTGAGGTAGAAGGCGACTACCTTTTAACGGTCTTAGGAAAACAATCGTCACTTCTCAGACTGCAGCGCATTACTGCTTATTGTCTCCGCTTTGGTAGGCGTATTAACTCACTCCGAGTTAATATTTCGTTTCATAAACCCAAAATGTCTGCTATTTTCAGAAATGTAATCGGTATTGTTCTGTTACGAATGGCTAGGACGCTAGAAATGATTATTGACGAAAAGAACGCGTTTGGCCGAAAAATGACAAAAATACCTGCGTAACTCCGAAATGAAGCGTTTGCGACCCTATGTTCATATGGTGATTTTGGTTCGTCCTCGTTAGTACTACGACTGGTTAAAGTCCTGATCATTCCTCCTGAAACACCCTGTATTTACAGCAATAAGAAAATAAAATATAAAATTAAAGCAGCGTAGAACGAACATCGCTCAATTTTTTTAAAGCAACTTCGCTAGGAGCTAGGAAGTGAAGTTTCAGAATGAAATATAATTCGACCACCCGACAAGTTCTGACGGGCGGTAAACTTTCACGAAATAAGAAAGAAAACAAATTAATTGCAAACCAGCAAAACCGCGAGCTGGCATGACCCTCTCCCCAATGTTCCCGAGAAACCTACCCATGGGGACGAGCTACAATTTTAGTTCGAGCAATTGTTATCATCAGTTCAATTCAATTCAAATACTGTCTTGGCTTTACATGTTACTTCTGTTTGATGACATTGGTGTTGGTTTTTCTATACTCGTGGAAAGTGATACGTTTTGAACGATTTTTCGTCATATGTGATTTCTTGAGTATTTGATCGTCGGCCGTCACTCATCAGACGTCGCCCACCTTCGTCCTCATTCAGGAATGTATATGTCGCATCCACTTGGCGAAATTATCCACTTCATGAAATGGATGTCCATTTCACGAAGTGGCTCCGCATGCCGTTATTTCAAAAAATTACGACATCTGGATAAAAAAAATGTCCATTTCTTGAAAAGGAAATCGCGTTTGTCCAGTTGCTGAAATCAAGCTTCCTTACTGCAAGTGGATGCGCAACATCATTTTTTAGCGCGTTTTTGAGTGCTCAATAAAATAACCTTTTTAAATAAAACAAAACTTGTTGCAGCATCTGAGATTCCTCACTCATTCATTTCACGAAAAGGATAATCTTGTGCATCCTCTTGCAGTAAGAAAACTTGATTTCAGCAACAGGACAAACACGATTTCCTTTTCAAGAAATAGACAATTTTTTTGTTCAGATGTCGAAATTTTTTGAAGTTACGGCAAGTGGAGCCATTTCGTGAAATGGACCTCCATTTCGTGAAGTGGACAATTACTCGATATGGATGCGACATATACACTTTTATTTTTACTGTAATTAATTATTTAATTACCTATAGTAATAATTACAAGAAAGTTGACTTTTATTTCTGAGTTGAAACTTTTAGGAAAGGGTTGGGGTTGGACAAATATGTGGAGATTGTACCTATAGCCACCGCAGGCAGATTTACTGTATAACGTAGCGAAAAATTCGCAAATTCCTTTCAATTTTAAAAACCCCAAAATAATCCTAAACGCTAGTCCTTCAAAATACATGTATATAATTGAAAAACTTAATGCGCTCGAGGATATGACTGAGCTATACATGAAATGAATGAGTGAAGCAGTAGTAGCAATTTAACCAATGCTATTTTTGAACCTTTTTTGCCATCCTTGGAACGTTTTGAGCCCAACATGGAATCGAAAAATGCCTGCAGCAGCATTTTTCAATTGTTCCTATACAACTTGACCCCCTTAAGGCCAGGTCGCACCTATATATCATGCACGCTTCCGATCCGACACCGATCATGCATGTCGGATCGAGAGACTGTGGAAACCCTCGTAACGGTTAGACTATATTTGGGTTGGAAAGGCAATTTGAGAGGGCTGGGAAGCGTAATAGCCGTGAATTATTCGGTATTAACGCCTATTACGGTCCCCACACCTATCAAAAAATGCATGATCGGTGTCGGATCGGAAGCGTGCATGATAGGTGTGACCTGACCTTTATTATAGCTCTTCAACGAACATAAAAAACAAGGGCTCAGGAAATTCGGGGCATTGATATTCGTGTTACGTGTTTGTTAGTAAATTAGGGTGTCCCCGAATTTCGTGTCGGCAAATTAATTTTTTTTAAATTTATTTATTTATTTATTTTATGATGCCACTAAAGGGCAGCCCTTTAGGAAGTACCCCTTTCCAATTAGTTTTCAATTAGTCGTTTTAGGGTAGTGTGACCAATGAAAATCCGGAGGGGGCAACCCTTGGCAATTGGCAAATGTATAAAAAGGATTAGGTGGAGGAGAATTTCAACAAAATGACAACATGGTCCCCCTCCTAACCACCATGGCGGGGGGAACCGCGAGATTTTCTTTGTGTTTTTGTTTTGGTTTTTTGCCTATAACTCCACAGACAAAATAACATTCCATGTAAAATGTTAGAGAACGTTAAATTTAAGGAAATTAACAATCTTCAACTTACAAATTTAATTTAAAAAATGTTTGAACAGTGAATTTAGAAGGCTAAATTTACTGGTCAACAATTTTGGTTTTGGTAGATACAGCTTGGGATATACAACCCTTTACAAACGTGTAGTCAGGCAATATTTCCTAAGTTTTAAAATTTCACTAAAATATAAAATTATTCTTCGCATCGAATCCGAATGGGGGGAACGGGCAATGAAAGGATAAAAGATGAGGTGTAGGTATTCGATGTGTTCAAAACGGAAAGTTTGAAGCCAAAGACATGAATTTTCTGTTACAGTGATGAGTGATTCACAGAAGGCAAGCGGATTATTAGGTTTCACACTCGATCATCTCACTTTTTAGTAAAAAAAATAAAACATGATTTCCCGCAGGAAGTTCTGTCTCGCGAGGGAAATTCTGCTTTTGTCCCGCAAAATATTTCAAGTCCCGTCTCGCGACCGCGCGCACCCCTCTTACGTTAAGAAGCGTCATTTTTCATCGTTTTCGGGCGAGCAAACAATTTGAAAATGAATGTGTGTGTTTTCGATTCGTTGAAGTGTTAAATTTGTGTCGGACTGTAAAAAACGTCATTTTGGGTTATTTTTGGTGAGGCTCGAAATGGTTGAAGTATATGGCCCAAAAAGGCTAAATAATATCACGAAATGGGGATTTTGCACATTTTTCAAAAATTGAATTTTCTTAAATAGGGCGCTCCCACAAGGCTATTTCTCAGATCACACAAGTATTAGTATTCTGCCCATTGGGTACTAGTTTCTAAGAGTGTAGACAAATGCCAAGGATATAATTTTTTGCGGGCTGCCGGCCATTTTATTTGTCTTTTGCGAATTGAGCACAGGGGGGCGTACCCCGAGCAGTGGCGGCGGAAGTATTTTGGTTCAGGGGGGGCGAAAATTAAGGCGCTTCCCCCCTTCCCTTCCCCACCATACACTACACTACCATCACTTCCTTAGTTTTCATCAATAGAAGGTGAAGTGTAGTGTAGTTCTCAATTTTAAGTAAATAGAGGAGGCAAGGTATTGTATGGAGGTGCCCAATAGTCTTGAATTTTCAACATTTAGGGAATGATTTGAATGTGGTATACAACGGCCTGATTCTTGATAGGTTTTTGACTAATAATATTTTATTTTTATCTCACATGATACTAAAACCGAATTTTACGGCCGCAAATGAGTCCCAAAAGTGTCTCTTTTCATGCCTAGGAACTAAAGTATTTTTCAAGCGACATGCTCCGAAAGTAGTCATTTTCTGTGCCCAAAATTGTCTGGGAAATTGACCATTACCGCACAGTGACATTCGAGAAATTTTCTGTACTAGTCCAGAAAATATTTTCCGTCCTAGTACGGAGAGTAAATGAACTCGGGTTATAACCTCGTTTAAGGTCTTCTTAAACTAAAGACACGAGAAGTCAGTAGTCAATATGTCAAAGTCAGTTTTATTATTTCCTTGCTGTCGCGTGAAAAAAGTCGTACATCACTCGTAGGAAGGGGATTTACCTCGCCTCGCCCGCCGGGCTTGTAATGTAATGTACCGCGGCAAATATTACGGCGTTTTAGAGCCACGACTTTAGCTCCTGCGTATACATATACTATTATTGATTTCTTAGTTGTTTTTTTGCCACAAGAATATGGCAAGTATTCGTTTTAAATAATAAACGATAATCATTTGTACTCAAATAAAACAGCAAAGTGTGGGAATGCAGGTAGGGGCATAACTAGAAATCCGGATCCGGGGTTCGGATGGGGGCCCCTGAATATAGCTTGAAGATGAAAAATCGGGATTTTCAAGTAGATAAGATGAAAACTAATGGCTAAACTCGCTTGTAAAAGTGAGTAAAACGCTGATTCGCGGCTGAAATTGAGAAAAATTGCTGAAATTTATGGCTGTTAATATTAAGAAAAAGCGCTAGCTAGTTCACAGCTGACATTGAGATAACGCAAAATCACGAATTGTTGGGGCGAAATTAGGAAAAAGCGCTAATTTACGCAGCTAAAACTGAGAAAAGCGCTAATTCAAGGATGAAAAAGAGAAAAACGCAAATTCGCGTCGTCTTGAAAAAAAAAAAAAAAAAAAAAAAAAAAAAAAAAAAAAAAAAACACGCTAATTTACAGCTAAAATTGTGATAAAGTGCTACAATTTAGCAACTTTCAAAATTTAGAACAAGCGCAAATTCACAGCTAAAAGGGAGAAACGCCAACTCAAGGATTCTCGGGGCAACATTGGGACTAAAATTTAGAAAAAGCGCTAATTCACGGGTGAGTCAAAAACGCGAATTCGCGTCTGGATAAAAGTGGAGGAAAACTCAGCTAAGGTATGAAAAATTACGATTTTACGGATAAAATCGAGAAAAAACGCTAAAAATCGTAGCTAAAATTAAGAAAATGTGCTAATTTACTGCTAAAATTGAGAAACAAAACGCTAATTCACAGCTGAAAATGAGAGAAAACGCCAATTCGCCAATTCTTAGGGGCAACTTTAAGGCTGAAGTTGAAAAGCGCTAATTCACGCGCTAAAGATGAGAAAAACGCTAATTCAAGGATAAAAAAGAGAACAACGCGAATTCGAGTCTAAAAATAGAGAAACACGCTATTATGATAAAGTGTTACAATTTGGCAGCTTTAAACATTGGGAAAAAGCGCGAATTCACAGAAAACGCCAACTCACGGATTCTCGGGGCTGGGACTGAAATTGAGAAAAAGCGCTGCGATTCACGGCGTGAAATAGAGAAAAACGCGAATTTGCGTCTAAAAGTGGAGGAAAACTTTAATTCACAACTAAGGTACAAAACATTTCAATTTTGCAGATAAAATCGAGAAAAATTGCTATAATTATAATTAAAAAATGTGCCCATTCACTGCTAAATTGGGGTAAAAAGGCTAATTCACAGCTGAAATTGAGAATACCCCAACTTGCACATTCTTGGGGAACTTTGGGAATAAAATTGAGAAAAAGCGCTAATTCAAGCGGCTGAAACTGTGAAAAAGCGCTAATTCGAGGGTAATAAATAGAGAAAAACACGAATGGTTTTTTTTTGTAATGGAGAAAAGCGCGAATTTACGGCTTAAATTTAGAAAAATTGCTAATTTGCGGATAAAATTGGGAAAGAGCACTTAAACGCTACCTAATTTGCGGATTCTTAAGGCAACTTCACGGTAAGAGCTTGTAAAAAGCGCCGATTCGCAGCTAAAAATGAGAAAATGAGCTAATTCGCGGAAAAAATTGAGAAAACGCACTTTAGAGGCAATTTCGTGGCTAAAATTGAGGAAAATATATACTTCAAAGCTGCAAAAAAGTATATTTACGGTTTGATTAGAGACTAAAGGGCCTCCTAGAGATTTCCGCCCCGGGCCCCGGACAAGTGTTGTTCCGCCACTGGGTAGCGGTGATCGCATTACAAAACAGCGGGTTTGATGCCCCCAGGGTAGAGATGCCCGGTGCGCACCGCACACGCCGCATGCCCCTTGCTACGCCTGTGCTTCATATTGCTTGAATTTGGGCTAAAACCCTCTCCGGGGAGGGTGGCCGATAGGTGGATCGCCCTCCTTTGCCAGATGGCAGGGGTAAAGTGTAGAAGAAGAATCAATAATATACCTAACAAAAAGTCTGCAGAAAAGTGAATGATGGGGGGGGGGGCGAATGTTCTAGGCATTGCTATTTTTCATCTTCTCGCAAATGATCCAGGGTTTTCGATCTGAGTGACGGTCGCTTGGTCCTCGAATAAGAACTTTGGGTGCAGTATTCGGGATAGAAGATTGGCATTGAAGCCTGGGGGGGGCGACGCCCCCCCAGACTAAATTCCGGGGGGCGGCCGCCCACCCTGCCCCCCCCCCCGGTTCCGCCGCCACTGACCCCGAGTACTATTTTCGGAAGTTTTCCGACTATACAATTAGTGAATGGGGTTAGATATGATCAAGCAGTCACCACAATTACCTTGATATGGAACAAACACTATGATTATGATAGAAATTTGTAAAAAATGTTGAAGGAGAAAATGAGCGATGCAATTTTTGAAAAACGCCAAACGTCACTCGTTTACCCCAATCGCTTCAAAATTCAACTAAAAAATGCTGACCTAAAATTAAATGAACCTAACAAAAGTCTTTGATTACCACAGAAATTTCTTGATAAAGTTGAATTGGGGGGGAATTACAATAGGGGATGAAATTCGAAATAATTTCCAACATGCACAAGTTTATCGTTGAGTGGGGAGAACAATTGGACCATTACCGCCACTACTTGTTTGGGGTGGTGGGGGGTAAGAGTGTGTGAATGGAGAGGTGATAACAATTTTTAAAAATATTAAAATTCTAATAAATTGCCCAGCAGACGTGGCCGAGGTCGTTAGGGCGTCGACTCTAATGTCCAGGTATCGTCTGCTGAGTGGGTTCGATTCCCACTACAGACTGGATTATTTTAAGGAAAAAAATTTAGCTCACGAGAAAGATAGTGAAGTGTGTTACGTAGTTGGACGTAAAGCACGTTAGATTACCACTCCAACTTTTTCAAAATTTTAATAAATTGTGTATCGAAATGTTTATTTATGGGTCGCTTTAGGCCGCGTTCATACTGCGGCGATACGATATCGTTTCTACATCACTCTGACACATTTCCAGTTGTTTCTATTTGTCTCAGACGCTGTTTATTTGCGTCGGCAATATCGAAACGATATCGTATTGCTCTAGTATGTTCGCCACCTTAGGTAAAGGTATCCACATAAAATATATTTATTTTTGGGACGGTTTAGGAATTCACGTTCAAATAAAATGCACTCTTTCCGACCGCCAGCTGCCTGAGCGAAGTTTTGTTATATCCAGCAGATTAGGTTGTCCCTGATGTGGATATACCCTTCGTCAAGAATTTTTGTTTTTGTACGTTTGAGTGCGACTGCTTCTTGAATGTGCAGAAATCGACGGACTTGCCACTCAAACCAAAACAGTCCTCGACATCACTCATACAGAACAGAGAACACGACACAAGATCACACACAACCTTCAACAAGCTACACGCGACCAAAATAATACATTCGAATTAATAATTTGTGGATATTTCCCAGACGGACTTACGTCGTTTTCATTTGTTTTCCCCCTTCCTACTCTACCTCCTTGTCTAATGGACAATTAATTGTACCTCACACTCATGAACAAATCACTCGCGGCTTCCTTTTCATCCACCCATTACCCCCCCCCCCCCAGATTCAACTTCTCATTCCTCTGTTTTCCATTTCTTGCATATTTAAAATTGGTTAATTTCGCTACATGTATGAAGCCTTTTTTTCACGACCGCCTCTTCCCTTTCTAGTCTGGTAAGGTCTTTAGTCCAACTCCCCCTTTTAACCCTTTAAGGTACCGGGGGTCCAAATGAGTTTTGGGTCTGGACGTTTTGTGTACCTCATATTGGACACCTAGTTGGAGACTGCGCTATAGATGAAATGACCTGGCTTTTGAATCGGAGCTGGTTAGAACACGTTTATGAGTTGAATAAACTCCAACTGATAGTGGTAGGACACGTTTTTCCCAGCTTTTTGTGCGTTGTGTCCAACATAGGGATCACTTTCGGGGTTTTCGACGCCATTTTGTTGTGGTTTTCAGTGTTTGTTTGGTTCAGGAAGTTAATGTCAATGAGTTCGGCGGAACTGGCAGTGAGATTCTTCCAATTTTTCGCTAGTAACTGGTAATTTATACTTCATATTCTTAAACTGAGTGCCCCACAAAGTGCAATTATGGATTGTTAGCCCTTAACTTCTTGCTGAAAAATGAAAAACTGCTCCACCGTGCATACCCTTTTTTATACTTTATCTCTTCCTAATTTCATGTGAACGAGTTAATTGATCTTTAACGAATGGATATCGCATGCTGAAAAGGGTTTTAATGGATTGATATGCTGGTAAGGAGCCAATTAAGTTCGGCCAAGAAAAAATTTCGTGGTAAATCAAGTTACTTTAGATACCGTTAGATTTTTCAAGTATCGAACGCTTAGTGTCCAATATGAAGCACACCTTCCACGTGGTTTGGGTGAAAGGTGTTTACTACATTTTCCTAGTCGCATTTGTTTGTTTGTAATGCCAAAATGTTCAATTAATATGTCGCTAATTTATGTTTCATTGTTTGAACAATCACCTTATTTTAGTATATTTTTGGTCAAGTGTTAACAAGTTGAAGACAAATTAATTCAAAATGCTTAATTTTTTTGGACTGCATGATATGTGTCTCGTGTAGCGAACACCATTAAATTCTCTCTGCAAACTTTGTTAATGAATTTATGGCATAAAACTTCGTTTTTCATGGGTCACAGAGTGTATTAGAGTCAATTTGAATGACTTCTGACGCGATTTTTGAAAAAATGTCGAGGGGTACTCCCGGGGTATAAAGCAGGTGTCCAGAATACGACGCACTAAGACTTAAAGGGTTAAGGCGAAAGGGGATGACAAGTGTGCAAGTGAGAGGGAATATAGGCGCTGCGGCGGCACTCCTCACGGCTCCAAAAATGGTCCGACATTAATTTTGAAAAATGGATTTTACTCGGGTACTAAATCTACAATTCGCGTCGTTAACCTTTTTTTAGATTTCACCTCGTAACCCAAAAATCAGACAAACAAAATCTCGATTTTTTTTAAATTTGGAAAAATCATGTACAGCCCAGTTGTAGGATAAGTTACTGACTCCAAAACATTTTTTAGATTCACGATCGGGTAACAATTAGCGCCCGAAACAGAAAAATCGTGAATACAATAGAACACCCCCGCGCGCCATCAACCATGGGTGGGTGTTGGGTAGAGAGACTCCTACTTCAACACTGCACTTGCGGTCAAGGTCACTTGTCACATTATGCGGTGTTGCCACGTCTATGTCAGGAAATTTCAGCTTATTGTTGAAGTTCCGGAGGTTGAGATACAGTGACTTATTTTCTCAAGAGATCAATGGGATCTAAAAATCTGTGAACACCGTGTATGAAAAAAAGGAAATAACTTTAGGTCCGTTCCATTGTTTTGCTAGTGCTGCACTAGTGTAGAAAGTAATGTGATATCATTGACTTATTTTGAAAAATTAAATGAAACCAGATGATTTTCTTCAAAAGTGTAGCACTCGCCAAACAATGGAACGAACCTATTGCTTCGGGAGTGCTGCACTTTTGAAGAAAGTCATCTCGTTTCATTAAATTTTTCAAAATAATTCAACGAGATCACATGTCTCTCTACACTGGTGCAGCACTAGCAAATCGATGGAAGAGACCTTTTGATTTCGACTTTGGAGTTTCCCTGTTTTCTCGCGTTCCACGTTTTTATTTCATTGTGAATAAATCCAATTTTATTATTCAACCGTTCAGGGGTCAACCATGAGCTAGCGTTAAAAAATTAACGCAAGCGGTAACTAAGGACGCTCTATCACAAATAATGTATAACGCCATAGATACCGCGTTTTGACGGTATTTTTACGCCAGCTCATGGTTGACCCCCAGTTCCTCTATAAATTGGTGACTTGATTCAATCGGAGCGAACCACAACTAAGGCACTATAAAACCCGAGTACTGCAACACGAAAATCGGAACCATACTTGGTCCCTCGTATGATTATAATTATCACCTGATCTCATTGACAAGTAGGATATTTTTATTTATTTCGACCGCGTTCCGCGTTTGTTTGCTGTTACGATGACAATTTTTTCATTCATGATATTTTGTTTACCCTAACGACTGAGGGACCAAATATGGCGCTGAAATCCGTGTTGCAGTACCTGTGTTTTAAAAGGTTCTCTACCACAACGAGGGCTTGTCCGCCCAAAACCGGTGGTAGTTCGGCTGATATCTACTTGGCAGGCAGCTTCTTGTTGCACGGGTACAGTAGCTTCCATTGTTTTTCTAGTGTTGCACTAGTGTTGAAAATCATGTGATCTCATTGACTTACTTGAACCAGATGATTTCCTTAAAAAGTGTAGCACTCAAGAAACAATGAAACGGACATAACAACAAGGAAACAATCATGGGTGTAGCCAGAGGGGGGCAGGCATTGGCAGTTCCCCTCCCCTAGACTCGAAAACGCAGATTTAGTGGCGCAGTTGCCCACCCCTAAATAAATTCTGGAAGTATAAATCCTTCAGGACAATCACAATCACTCCGGCCAAGGGAGGGACTAAAGAAAAGGTGTGCTTCCATCTACTAGAAAAATGGCTTGACAGCCATTTGCTGCCTAAAAGTAGTTAAAACTAGCTATTCCCACTATAAAAACGGCACTATAAACTGACTAAACTCGCGCCCAAAAATACAAAACCGACGATTCGAATTTGAAAATGGGTAAATTGACTTGCGCGCCCTAAAAATAGCCAGAACAAACTGCGCAGCTAAAAATAGTCTAAACTGGCGATTGGTGAACTTCTAAAAATGCCTTAAAATATCAATATTCACGCTCCGATTGTAGCTAAATCGACCATTGGCGCGCTAGAAATGGTCATACTGTCCATTCTCGTGACTAATGTGACCAAATACGCGATTCGGCTTGACGGACTAATTATCGAGGTCCTGAAAGCGGACAAAATGGCTTCACACGCCCTGGAAATGCCTAGAAAGATTATTCCTGCCCTGAAAATGGCAAAATTGACAATCGTGGAGTTGTCAAACTTCCATGGCCTTGGCTTGATGGAGTATTTGAAGTTTTGAACCCTAAACATTGCTAATGAACTGACTTTACGAGCTCTAAAAATGGATAAACAGACGAATCGCGCTCTAAAATGCCTGAATAGGTGACTCCGGCCCTGAATGGCCAAGTTGGCCTTTCTCGCCTTGGCTTGGGACGTACTATTCGCGCCTATAACAGAGAAAACTGACTCTATGTGCCCTAAAAATAACAATTATGGCTACTCAAGCCTTGAAATCGTCAATACTGACCCTATGTGCCCTGAATACAGCGATTTATTAGCGCAATTCCCACGCTTAAAAATGCCCAAACTGACCTTAGCGCCCAGAAAAGGATTGAGCTGGCCATTCTCGCTCTAAAAAACGGTTGAACTGGCAATTCCTGCTCTAAAAACGGCAAAACTGACCATTCGGACCCTTAAATGGCAAAACTGACTATTCATGCCATGAAAATTTCACACTAGCTATTTCTCCATATAAATGACCGTACTGACAATTTGTGCTCTAGAATGGCAAACTGACTATTCGCACTCTATGAAAAGGCAAAACTGACTGTTCAGGCTCTAAATTGGCGGAGAACATGGCATACTATTATTAATTAACGCTTTATAAATTGTCAAACTGATCATTTGCGCCCTTCACAGAGGCTGCAGATGGTGCAAATGACGATTTGTGTCTTTCAAAAAATGGCTATTTGCTCAACAAAGTAAAAAATGGCCAAACATGGCTATTCGCGACTTAAACCGGTAAGCTGACCACTGGTGTTTACGCACTTGAACATGGGCCGTCCACACATCACCAAATGGCTGAC
The DNA here is from genome assembly GCA_038030265.1 of Corythucha ciliata. NCBI lineage: Eukaryota > Metazoa > Arthropoda > Insecta > Hemiptera > Tingidae > Corythucha > Corythucha ciliata. The sequence goes on along the minus strand of CM075943.1, from coordinate 44,568,711 downwards.
CTTCCCCCCCCCCCTATCACATCACCAGCATTGGTTACCCGCAGCCTGAAGGACTTGATACACTGACCACTGTCGTGCTATAAAATTGCTTGCGTGGAGCCTGGCTAATCACGCCCTAAAAGTGGCTAGACAAACCAATCGTGCCCGAGAAATGGCGAAATTTAACATTCCTACATTGCCTAACTGAACCTCTCACAATGGAAAATAATGGGTCTTGAAACTTCAGACGATTCATGCCCTAAACGTAGCCAAACTGAATAAACTTTAATTTTTGGATTGAAACTCGTCAGTTGTGTTATAAAATTGCCTGTTTTGAGATAGAACCGTCAAATTTGGTTTTGGTGTGAAATCGCCAGTTTTTAAAGTGACATCTTCAGTTGGTGAGGGGGGGGGGGTTGCACGTCAACTTTGGCGAGAAATTGTACGTTTTTTTTAGTACAATATCCTCTTGAGGGATAAAATCGGCAGTTTTGAATGCAGAGTGCTCGGTTTAGGTAAGAGCATTCGTTTTTCATCAGTTTGGGTTAAACCCTTTAGTTTTAGGGTGAAATCATCAGTTTGGGGGGGGGAGGGGGTAAAGCCTTGGTTTTTACAATTGCCAGTTGCGCTGTGAAATCTTTAGTTTAGGCGTAAACACTTCGGCTTTGGCGTAAAATCGTCAGTTTTGAAGTAAAATATTCAGTTATATGTGTATTCAAATCTTCAGTTTTAGCTTTAAAAAACGTCAGTTCTGAGTTAAAATCGATATTTTGTTTAAAAATGTTGGAGTTTTACGTCTCTCAGACAAAACGTTGACGAAAAGTTGGACACCCAGTATGTTTGAGTGCCAAGCCACTTTTCTAAAAGTATCGATTTCCGGGGAAAACATTGTCAGTTTTTGGATAGGAAATCAGGAATAAAATACTAAAACCGATAGTTTCCCATCGATTATGTTAGTTTTTAGTGGATTACGACCCTTAGTGTGAAAACTCAGCTTCCGGGGAAGAATTTGACGATTTATTGCGCCTACTTCAGATTTAATGAACTACCAGTTCTTTTGCTGGGGTCCCTAGAACATTCGACGTATTCTGCCCACCCCTGGATAAAGGGCTGGCTACGACGCCCCTGGAAACAATAATCACACAGTGACATACAGGGGTGGGCAAAATACTTGAGTATTTAAAATACTTTGTATTTTAAATACAAAATACGTATTTTGTAATTGTATTTAAATACTTTTGGAAAAGTATTTGTATTTCTGTATTTAAAATACATTTTTGAAAGTATTTTGGGCTTTGTATTTGAAATACATTTTCAAAAGTATTTTGTATTTCACACTCAACGAAAATACAAATACAAAATACAAATACTTCCAATTTCAACGTTTTTTAGTTTCCACTTCTTCGCCCCCATTCACCAGTATAACCTAACCTAGTGACACCATATTTGGCACAAAAACCCGGTGTAATAACAGCTTTCGATTGACGTTTTCATTTTTCGAAAAAGTGGAGAGAGAAGGGTAGTCATGGTGGGAGGTGGAAGTTCTGAATTCCTCGTTAGCACAACTGCCGCAAAAACACGAGCGGATTTTAGGTATAATGTCTAGAGGGGCTTAGCCCTGAGCTCATGATCCCCCCCCCCCTCTAACAGACCAAGTCAAATTCCAAATTTGGTGGATTTTTGCTCTCAGAACGAATTTCAAAGGTTTCCCTCGCTCAAAACACTAATGTCACAGAATTGTCTCCCTAAAAAGCCAATTTGCAAGGGGTTGACTCTTCATGAATGCAATTCCGCTCATTAGACACTTTCGATGTCCCAATATCACGGATTGAACACACCGCAAAACCCAATTTCGTGGTTTTGGCTACTTCAATAACAAAATTTGCCGGTTTGGCACTTTTTGAGACCAAATTTGTCGGATTTCGTAGGTCAGAAACCAATTTCGTGGGGCTGGCTCCAATAAGACAAGCCATTTTAAAGGATAAATTAGCGTACTGGCTCATTTTAAAGAGAAATTTCATGGCTCTGGCTGTTTTTAAAAACAAAATATCGCGGGGTCCAGACGCGGATCCAAGATTTAGTCAAGGGAGAAGCTTATGAAATTATGTCCTTCGCTCTAATAAAAATGGCTTGCTAACAATTCACTGCCTATTCCCACCTTAAAACGCCTTAAAAATGGCCAAACTGGCAATTACCGCTCTAAAAAAAAAGCCCAACGAACTTCACGCGGTCTAAAAGTGGCTAGACTGACGGTTCGTGCAGCCCTGAAAATGCATGAAAAGATCGTCAATCCCGCTATGAAACTGACAAAATCTTCCATTCACTAGCTACAATTGGCTAAAACTAGCGATTATACCGCTGTAAAAGTGGCCAAGCTGGCGTAACGCGCTCTAAAAATGGGCAAACTAACAATTCACGCTCCGCAAATCCCTAACCAGAGTATTCCTGTCCTGCCCTAAGTATTATTCCAAAATCAAACATTTGCGCGTCAAGAATGCCCAAACTGACCATTAGGGCGTTGGCTTGACGGGACTAATTGCGTCCTTAAAAAAGCAAAACTTCGCGCTTATTATAAATGACCCAACAGACTTCACGAACCTTAAAAATTGAAAAACTGACTATTCATGCTCTGAAAATATCACACTGGCTATTCACTCTCTATAAATGACTATACTGACGGATTTGCGCCCTAGAAATGGCAAGCTGACCATTCGCATCCCATAAATGGCGTGACGGACTATTCGCACCCTTAAAAAAATGGCAGAACTGACTGTTTGCGTTCTCTAAATGGTTAAACTAATAATTCACGCAATGAAAATGTCAAAACTGAGTTCGTAACAGCATAAAATTGACTAAAATGACGGATTCATGTCCTAGGAATACTGGCAGCGTTAAAATGGCAAACTGGCTATTCCAAACTGGTTATTATTGGTAAAACTGACTCTATGCGGCCTATGATGAATGGTTAAACTGACAAAATTCGCACTTTTAAAATCCCTAAGCAGATGATTCATGTCCTTAAAATGGCAAAATTGGCCATTCGCGCGTCAGAAATAGCCATACTGAGCCTTCACGCCTTAAAAATGTCTATAAGCTGACGATCCTGGCCTTAAAAACTGGCTATTTACGCCCTGTAAATGGCATACTCAACTCGTACCAGTCATTCACGGTCTAAAAATGGCCTAACTGATCGTTCGTGCTCTACAGAGGCTAAACAGACGATTCGCGCCTTCAAAGTGGCTATCGGCACCCAAAAATTGGCAAAACAGGGCTATTTGCACCCTTCAAGCGATAAACTGACCACTTGCGATTGCGCATCGAGCATGGGCCGTCCTTACCGAACCCCCTCCCCCCACCAACCAGCGTTAGCTACATGCACCTCATGGACTGGATAAACTTTTTGATTTGAAACTATTAATTGCTATAAAATTGCTTTATTGGCAAATCACGCCCTAAAAATGGCTAAATGTGCTCATTCGTGCCAGTGAAATGGCGAAACTTACCATTTGTAGTGCAAAAATGGAATGGAAAATGGATAAAAATTCAGACGATTTGTGCCCTACAAATAGCAGAACTAATAGTTTGCGTCTTGGAAATGCCTTAACTGACGATTCATGCCATTAAAATGTCTAATGTGACTTGCTGCTGGTTGGACCTAAAAAAGCAATTTCACGGATTCCACTGCGCCAAAAACAATTTTTTTCTCGTGCGAACCATTCGAAAAATGGTGAATCTAGCGATTCATGCCTTATAAATTGCTAAACTAACCGTTCGCACCCTAAAATTGACTTCACGGACGATTCGTCCCCTGGAAATAGTCAAACGGACTATTCAAGCCCTAAAAATGGCTAAAATGACGAATTGTGCCTTGGAAATGCCTAAAATGACGACTCGCACCTTGGAAAAGGCCAAAAAATCAATTCCGGGCCATTGAAAATGACTGAACTGACGATTCGTGCTCTGAAATAACCAAACTCCTTAAAAATTTAAATCTTCAAAGTTTCGGTCTAAAAATGGTCAAACTGGTCATTCGCGCTCTTTGGAAAGCGTCAGGGACAACGACAATTCGTCCCTTGAAAGTGGTAGAACAGATTGGACAAGCCCTAAAACGGGCTGCTGATCGTATTGACAATTCACGCCTCCCCCCCCCCCACCTCCACAATGGCTATACTGCCAGATTTGCGCCTTGGAAAACGACCACTCGCGTTCCAATAATGGCTAAATTGACCGCATTCATGCCTTAAAAATGGCTGAACTGACGATTCGTACCCTAACTATCACCAAAACGACTAGTCACGCAATTGCAAACTCAGTCACTGACGAGAATTCTGGTTTCAGACCGTATGGATTTTCTTAATTCCTCCCTCGGCAACTGTCAGTTTCGGTCGAACTGTCAATATCGTCCTTAAAACTGATAATTTCGTATTTAAAAAACTCTCAATTTTGCCCCAGAAACTGACAGTCTTGACTTGGAATCTGTCAATTTCCTCCTACACAACAGATCACAAAACTTCATTTCGGGATTCAGCAGCAGACCATTCGGACTCACAACTTGAGGCTTTTGGGCCCCTTCACCTGAAACAGTCGAGTTCCTAAAACTCTCAAAACAATTCCGTCCTGTAAACTGTCAATTTCGGTCTGGGAACTGTCAATATCACCCGAGAAACTGTCTATTTCGTCATAAATAACAGTCAATGTTGTCTCAAAAAACTGTCAATTTCGTCCTGGGGACTGTAAATTTCTAGTTGAAACTATCAGTATCGATCTAACACTGTCAATTTAGTCCTATGAAGGTCAATTTCGTTATTCAAAACTGTCAATTTCGTCGCCAATACTATACCGATATCATTCTAAAACTGCCGCAATTTCGCCCTACAAACTGTCAATTTCGTCCTCGAATCTGCCAGTTTCTTCCTAGAAACTGTGTCAAGGGATTTCTGAAACTGACGGTTTTAAAGCTTCTTCACCGGAAACAGTCGAGTACTAGAAACTGTCAATTTCGTCGTTCTAAACTGTCAATCTGTTTCGCCCTATAAATTGTCAAGTAAATGTTCAAATCTGAAGATTTCGTCCTGGAAACTGTCAATTTTGTTCTTCAAACCGTGAATTTCATCCTGGAAACTGTTAATTTCGTCTTTTAAACTGTCAATTTCTTCCTAGTATTGTAAATTTCGTCCCAGAAACAGTCACTTTCGCCGCTAAACCTATCAGTGTCGTCCTGAAACTACCAATTTCGTCCTACAAACTGTCAATTTCGTTTAAGAATCATTCAAAACTGTCAATTTCGTTTAAGAATCATTCAAAACTGTCAATTTCGCCCTGGAAACTATCAACTTGCATTTGTTCGGGAAACAGTCAATTCCTTCCTGATACTGTCCATTTTGTCCAGGAAATTGTAAATTTCGTTGTCAAAACTATCAATGTCGTCCTAAAACTGATAATTTCATCCTATAAACTGTCAATTTCGTCCTCGAGATTTCCAATTTCACCCTAGATAGATACTGTCAATTTCAATATTCATAACTGTGATTGTCGTACTTGAAACTGTCAATTTCGACTTACAATACTGTCAATTTTTCCTCAGGAACTGAAAATTTTGACCAACATAACGAGTATCCCAAACCTTGATTACGAAGTTTTGTATCAGAGTAATGGAAACTATCAATATCGTCGATCAAAACTGTCAATTTCGTTCTGGAAACACTGCCAATGTCGCCCTACAGACACTGCCATTTTCGGCGTTTGGACAGTTTTTGGAAAAGGGGTTCGAAAATAAACATCTTGGGGGGACTAATACGACCAATTAGGCGGGCTAAGTCCCTATAGCCCCCCTTTAAATCCGCCAATGCGCAAAAATGATGCTAGCGGATGGAAACTTGGCACAAAAATAGATCATACAGAGCCCTATCCTAAGTTCGTTAACCAGCCATTCCAGGTCAAGGGAAGCGGGTGAAAATAAGGGTAAACAAATTTAAAAATTCACCATCATTCACCAAGTAAACCTAGCGACACCGTATTTTAAACGAAACTATGAAGTAATAGTATCCTTCGATAAACGTTTTTATTTTTCGAAAAAGTGGAGAGGGAGGAGTAGTTCGGGGGAAGGAGGGAGAGCCGAAACGCGTAAAATTCCTCGTTAAGGCCGAATTACACGTACCGAGTGCTCGGCCGAGACAGTGCACTCGGCCGAGTAAAACCTATGTGTAATCACCACAGAAAGTACTCGGCCGAGTGAATAACATGTGATTTTGTCTCTGCCCGGTCTCGGCCCAGTACTCGGCCTAGCCACTCGGCCGAGTTACTCGGTTGGTGTAATTAGGCCTTTAGTGTGGAAATTATTGGGAAAGTATGGGTTATTCAGCTGTAATGCAATTCAGCTAACTGGCCCAGAGCTATCCCTCCCCCCGACATTCCTTTTACAGTCGGTCTCACCTCCTTTTCAGCTCACGAGCCCCAAGTGCTCGCCGGTTCGGTACTAAATACTTGGTGATAACTTGTCTACTTTATTTGCGCATCGGCAGCAGGGCCATTTCGCGCAGCTACATTTTGTAAACTTGTCTATTGAAGGTCCTAATATTTTTGAATTATTTATTTTTCGTATTTTTCGCACTATTTGCCATCGAAATCGAATTTTTGAAAAGTATTTTAAATTGTATTTGTATTTTGTTCAAAATACATTTCAAAAAGTATTTGTATTTCAGTATTTAAAATACATTTTTGAAAGTATTTTGGGCTTTGTATTTAAAATACATTTTCAAAGTATTTTGCCCACCCCTGGCTGACATATCACAAACACAAAATTATAAAAATAAACTGAAAAGTGACAAGTTTTCACTCCGTGGTAGGCGAAGACGATAGTAAAGGCAAAAGCGATGTATCAGAAGTTTGAGGCTTTGGGAACATGAGCATTTTTGTTTCTTGAAAAAAACGTTCTCTCCTAGTCAACACCACTCATTTTTTTACTGGCGGGAGAAGGTCTCCGAGCAGGATATTCCTGCCAGCGTAAGCTGTTTAGGGCGAGGAAGAGATTTTTTAGTGCATCCGCATCACGAGGTCAAACCATTGGTTTATTTTGACTAGGTATTGAGACAGTTGTAACAGTAAGATTTTACAAGATAATTTTCTCTTGTGGCTTTTCGTAGGAGAGCTTGGATACGTCGACCAATTCCCCAGAAACTGTTGTCCTGGTTGGTATTGCTCAAAGTTGGTTTTCATAGTGAGCTGCTTTCTCTTTGCAAGCTGTCAAATAGAAAGCAGTGCTGGGCTTTACTTCCATCTTCTTTTTCCCCTCTTTTCTTTTTTTCAAACAGATATAACGAAGAATCGGGAATGTTCCCGCAAATACAACACTTACGCATTGCCGCATTGGTCTTATTGTCAGATTTACTATTTACCTGTGCTCTTGTCCTGAAAAATATCAGTCCTCATGAAGAAATGTATATTACATAGGTATTTTTAAACATTTAGCTACATCGCATATATCACATATTTTATATGTATGCGCTGGTCAATGAGTTCTACCTTATGCACCTTATCAATCAGGCAATCAGGGCAGGATACCAAATTACCAATGATATTTTACTCAAGCCCAATAATTGAGGTTTTATTATTAATAAAGTTATACACAGGACACCGGGCATTCGACTGCGATTCGCCGGAATCACTTTAAATGTATAACATTATTGTTTTTGCGTGAAAAAAGAAGAGATAGAGAACAAAAAACAAGACCTGCGAGGTGAATGAGACGTGACCTTGACTTCAAGTATGAGTCCCTCTCTCTAACACCCTCTTTCCCTTGGTAGGTGACTCGCGGGGGTGTTCTATTGTATTCACGATTTTTCTGTTTCGGGCGCTAATTATTATCCGATCTTGAATCTAAAAAATGTTTTGGAAACAGTGACTTATCCTTCAACTGGGATGTACATGATTTTTACAAATTTATAAAAAATCGAGATTTTGTGTGTCTGATTTTTGGGTTACGAGGTGAAATCTAAAAAAAAGGTTAACGATGCGAATTGAAGATGAAGAACCCGAGTAAAATCAATTTTTCAAAATGAAAATCGGACCATTTTTGGAGCCGTGAGGAGTGCCGCCGCATCCGCGAATGCTTCGCGCGCGCACGCTTGGCATCCCCTTTCGCCTTAAATAGTGGGATGAATGCTCGACTGCTCGTCTCTACAGCAGACGAGAAATTCAGTTCTTTTATCCCTCACTGTTCGGCAAGCGCGTCGGTCAGCTTCGAAATTTTTTCTGACTCTCATGCCCCCGAAACTTTAAATATTTTTGAATTGTGACTTTTTATGAAGGAATGAAGAGGTTGGACAGCAAAACTTAAGCAATGACAGATTTGGTTTGACACTTGAAAACGTTCAGTGTTGCATTTTCGGAGTTCTCCCCCTGGCTCATTATAATGTGACCTCCATTTTTTTTTCTGCCTCGACGCCGAAGGTGGGCATTAATAGATAGAAAAAAAAAAAAAAAAAAAGTCGGCGAAAGGTTTTATGTAACATGAACCAAATGATACAGCCGCAGGTTGTTGCCTCATCCCGCGAATGGAGTTCGAAGACCAAGTACCTTTCGAATGTGTGCGAGAGAGAGAGAAAAAAATACGAGAACTCTACGGATAATGAAGACCAGTAGGAGCCGGTTTTTTCTTTTTACTCAAGCCCTGACAGACTGACCGGCGTGCCCTGGGACGGCGGCAAAAAAAAAGGAAGTCTCAATTTGACTTGTTAACCCAGTGAACGAAAGTTATAACAAGTTTTTTTGGACGCCGCCAGTCAATGGTTTTATAAGTTTTGTCAAACACAGATAACAAAAGCCTCAATTCTATGAAGGTTTTCCTCTTTTTTTGTGTGTTAGTTTAGGTAACGTTTCATAAAGTTTACAAAAAAAAAAGCTACCAAGGTTTAAGCCTTGTATCAACAAAAGACGTAAAAGTTGAATTTAGAAATGCTTGACCCATAATAAAACCACGCCCTTTAACCACTGCAGCCTTAAAGTTCACCGGTAAGTCAACAATTTTTTTTGTATTATTTATGTAAAAACCTGTAAAGGGAGTTCGAATAAATTTTGAATTCGCTTTTTTAATGAGTTTGTTTGGTAAACTTTTAATTCCTTTCTACGGCGTCCAAATAATAGTTATACCCGCAAAGTACACCCTATATCGTTGTGAATTTGCCGGGTGATTGAAACCGGCTTGATGGTGAAGAGTGGTGGGGAGGGGGTTGAATGTACGAGCTAAAAGCGTACCCATACAAGCCGCTTTCTCGTATTCTATTCAAAGCGAGTGATGATTATGATGATCGGGCGGGGTTGGTGGTATAAGGGAGGGTTTAAGAGTTTTCACCATATTGAGGGGGTTGAAGAACTGAAGCACTATAGGTGCCCACTGATTTAATATCTCGGGAATATACGCTTCCTATAAAGTGGCCACGAGACCCTTTTTTTACCACACCGCATGTTGAACGCCATTCACTGGAAAAAGTAGACCAAGAAAAAATGAGGGGGGGGGGGGAGGATGGATTAAACTCAAAATTGAGACTTTTACCGTAATCCGCTTACTATGGAATAAGGCAAAAAGTCACTACCCCAAGCCCTTCCGCACTCAAAACCCTTTCACTACACTTCATTGGAATGTGAGTGTATATGTATAGATAAAGCATAAGACATGGCCGTCGCTTCCCCTTCAAAATTAAAATAAATTCCGTACTTACTCGATATTATTTTAACAAGATGGGGCTGTTTGTCCAACCAATCTCTTATAGCGTTCACGTCGCTCGCGATACTTTGAGGTGTCATTCCGTACGTTTTGTACACGAGCTCTTTGCCCTGATTTCCAAACATAATGTTTTGCCTCATCTGGAACAGCACAGTTTTGGTCTATTTTTTTCTTCTAATGTCGATTTTTTAATCACGAAATAAATATATTTAAAAAATCACTTTTCCGACCTTTCAATAAAGTACGACAACAAAAAAAATCTCGGAGGCGTATAAAAAGAAAGAAAAAAAGTGAAAACAACCGTCCCCTTACAAAGCGTCCAAGACTAAAGTTGATTACACAGTGAAGTTTCTCTTATATAGTGACTTCCCCCATCGTTCACTCTATGGTGGGGGGGGGGGGGTGTCTTTTTAGTTCATTCATCCCTTATAACATAATAGTTTCGATTGACGCTATACTTCCTCATTATGAGTGCGTAAATTTAAAAAAAAACTCATTCCTTCATTGTTGTAAATGTTTAATACATGAAAATGCTATTTTTAAGCCTCGCCTGGGAAATTCGATGGCAACTTTTTTTGTTCTGTTCATCCTCTTCCCCCAACGGTTGGAAAGAAGTTAATTTTAGTAGCATACACCAATTATTCCCTCATTTCCTAAAAGTTTTTCGCTTGATTTCGACCCCCAAGGGAACAATCTGCGCGCTATAATGTTGTCTGTCAAGGTCCTGACAACCTCCCTGGGGGGGGGGGGGGAAATTTCAGTTAATTTCCTTATAACAAGGATGATATTCAGCTTGAATGTTTACACGCTATATGAGCTTTTGGCGTAGATGACACACGCTCTAGCTATTTGGCGACTAATCTTCTACTCTGTCGCGTTTTAGCCTAGACCGGGCCCGGGGGCGTACCTACAAATCCTTCCGGAGGGGGCGATTCTGGCAGTTCACAGCCCTACTGAGTACCCGCAGGGGACGGGTGTTGTAACGAATGCCCTTTGCACTGCTGGGATTTCGCAAAAACTTGGCTAAGAACGGCCTCCCGGAGGGGGCGATCCACCTATGACCCCCCCCCCGCCCCTCTGGGTACGCCTCTGGTGACCGGGCGCTCTCATGTGTTGTTCGATTACGTGCAGTTAGCGCGCGTGCTCTTAGCGCGCAATGAAAAAATCGTGCCTTTAGCGCGCACTACCTGGTCGAACATCCTTGTCAAAGTTAATCGTATAATGTACTTACTGCTTTTTTGGGCCAGAAATTGTTCTCACATGCCTATACTTCTTCTTCGTCATATTTTTTTTCTTGTTTTCCTTTTTCTTACTTTCTCAGCTTGCCATCATTCACAGGGACAAGCCCGAAATTCGAAATATGTATACCTACCTACTAATTTAGATCGAAATTTATTCATTTGAAAATAAATGTTAAAAAAAATACGAGGCAGTTTCTTCTGTGGATTTAGCTTTGACAGAAAACTCATAAACGTATAAGTCCGCCCCCCCCCCCTATTCTGTAACTCTTAAGGCGCCTTTACATGCGAGCTTTGAAAAGCTGAGCTGTGGGCTTCAACCAATCAGAGCGCTCCGAGTACACAGCGCGGTGCTCTCTGATTGGTTGAAGCCCACTGCTCAGCTTTTTAAAGCTTGCATGTGAAGACGGCTTAATAGACATTAGATTAGGCACGTTTCATGTGTTTGCTAGTGCTGCACCAGTGTAGAAAACCATATGATCTCATCAGTTTATAGGTCGAAATTGACAGTTTCCACGACGAAATTGACAGTTTCTCCAACGAAATAGACTGTCTCCGGGACAAAAGTCATTGACAGTTCCCGGAACGAAATGACCAAGGACAAAATCGACAAAATTGAAGGTTTCGAGGACGGAATTGACAGTTTTCAGGACTAAATTGACCGTTTTGAACGACAACTTTTACTGTTTTGTATTACCTCTTGGTGTTACAATAGGGAGGGGGGAATGACCCAGGCGGAAGCTTTCGCCATATTGCGAAAGTTATGACTAACGACATTGACATTTCCTCGACGAAATTGGCATTTTCAATGACGAATTTGACAGTTCAGAACGAAGAAATTGACATTCATAAGACGAAATTGGTCGTTTCGACCTTTTGAAGTTCTAAGAATGAAATGGACTGTTTCAAGGACGATATTTAAAGTTTACCCGACCAAATTGACATTCATAAGTCGTAATTGACAGTTTTAAGGATGAAATTGGCAGTTTGAAGGACGATATTGACAGTATTAAACGACAAAATTGATATTATAGGACGAAATTGGCCGTTTTGAACGACAACTTTTACTTTGAATGACGTAATTGAAATTTCTTGGACGTAATCTACATTTTTAAGGATGAATTTGACAGTTCAGAACGGTGAAATTGACATTCATAGGACCGTTTCGAAATTTAAAGTTTATATGACAAAATTGACAGTTTCAATGACGAATTTGACAGTCAGTTTCTAGTACTCGACTGTTTCCGGTGAAGGGTTATTAAAAATCCTTAGAAATCACAGTTTGGGGTCTTTTGCTATGTGTGAGGTGAGGAAATAGAAGACAGTTTGCAACAAGTCACAAGTATGTCGGTTCCCGGGGCGAAATTGACAGTTTAAAGGGTGAACATCTTCTAGAGGGTGAGTGGGTCCTTTTTCGGTACAGTTTCGACTCCATTTTAGCCGTGAATTCGCAGTTTTTTTCTTGTTGATCCGCGAAAATTATTGTTTTTCACCATTTTAAGCTGAAAATGAGCGCCTTTTGTCAACTTTAGACGGGAATTACGCTTTTAATCTATTTTAGCTGAAAATGAGCGCTTATCTAAATTATTACCGGGAAATGAAAATGTTTTTCTCAGTTATAGTCGTGAATCACTTCTCAAATTTAGGCGAAAATCACCGCTCTAACTCAATTTTAACAGTGAATTCACGAATTCTCTCTTTTTAATCTGCGAATTAGCGTTTTTATCAATTTTCGGTTCGAGTGAGCGTTTTATCCTAAAAATTACCTTTTTTTTTTTTTTTTTTCTTTCTTCAGTTTTAACAGCAATTTGTTTTCCTAGTTTCAGCCGCGAAGTTCCTACCACTTTTATTCAATTTTTGGCCTCGGGGAATCAACGACTTTTCTAAAAATGATTTTTCATTTAATTTTAGCTGCGAGTTAGTGCTTTTTGACAACCTTAGCCGATTTTAAGCATTTTTCCCATTTAAGGGTTTTTTCTCAAACTGTCCGTGGATTGTCATATTTTCTAAAATGTTAGCCGTGAATTAGCGCTTAATTTTAGCCGCGACGACCCTGCTGAGTGACTCTCATCGCTGCTTTTTCTCAATTTTATTGCCTCGAATTAGCGGGGTTTTTCAAGTATGGCCGTGATTTCGCGTTTTTAAGAATTTTTGAACCGCAAATTCGTGATTTTGTCGCATTTAGCTAGGGATTAGCGCTTTTCCTCTGCATCAGCCGCAAATATTAGTACTTTTACTAAAAATTTTGTCACGTACTTGCCCATAGATCAGCACACTAGCACGCTTTCTCAATTTTAGCCTCGAATTAATGGTCTAAAAAAAAAGTATGGTTTGCGCATTTTCTTTATTTTAGTAGCGCATACGCCTTTAGATACCTGGCCGTGCTGGTTGCCTTAAGAATTGGTGTATTTTCCTTAATTTTAGAGGCAAATGAGCTCTTTTCCTCAATATTACCCGCTAATCAGTGCTTTAAAACCAAAAATTTAAGTTAGTAGAGAAAGTTAGCCACGAAGTTGCCTCTAGAAACCATTAATTGGCGATTTTTTAAATAATAGCTGCGCCTGCTGAGCGATTCATCGCAGCTTTTTCTCAATGTTGTAGCAGTGAATTAGCGATAAATCTCGATTCTAGCAACAATTTCGCATTTTGTCTGCGTTAGCCGCCAATAATTGGCGTTTTCCTTAATTTTAGCCCTGAATGAGTGATTATTTTGTCAATTTCAGCTGTTTATTAGTAATTTTCTTAATTTTAGCCGTGATGTAACGTTTTTCCTGATTGTGCCAGCGAATTGGCGGTTTCCTTCATTTCAGCCGTGAATTAGTGATATTTTGTCAATTTAGCTGCATTAGCGTTTTTCTACGCTTTATCCGCTAATTTATTCGCAAATTAGCCGTTTCCCAAAAATTTCAGTTAGCAGCCAAGTTTAGTCACGAAGTTGCCTCAAGAAACCACTAATTGGCTTTTTTCAATGTCATAGGTGAGCGCGGTGAAGTGACTAACCGCTGCTTTTTCTCAGTGTTATTGCCTCGATTTTTCTTAATTTTGGCCACGAATAAGCGATTTTCTTTGTTTTAGCCGCGAATTAACGTTTTCTCAATTTTAGCTGTGAATGGGCGTTTTCGTTAGTTTTAGCTATGGATTAGTGATTTTTATCAATTGTCGCTGTTTTTTTTTTTGCGTTATTCGTAATGTATTCGCTAATTGGCGTTTTACTCTGTTATAGACACCGATTAGACCCTTATGTGTATTATTTAGGTCTTCCCTGCTTTATATGTATACATATTATTTTGCCTGCTGGCTTTCTCTCAATTTAATAGCCACGAATTACCAATTTTTCTAAATTTTAGTCGTTAATTAGCATTTTGCCTAATTTTAGCCGGGAATCATTGATTTTTTGTAACTATGAGCCCCAAGCTAAGTGCCCAGCAAACACTCGCTTTCTCGCCAAGGTGCACAGTATTAATTGAATTCAAATGAATGGATCACCTACATATTTCGTTAAATTAATTTCTGTGTGGATGGTGGGAAGGTGAGAAAGAAAGAAGTAGGAACAGAAGTTGACGAATAAGGGAAAAATGCAAGTCTCTCTCATGAAAGCAGTGATAGGATTAAGTTTGACAAAGGTGTTATTACAGGTAGTGCGCGCTAAAGACACGATTATTTCATTGCGCGCTAAAAGCACGTGCGCTAATAACACGACACCGTGTTGTTCTTGGGGCCATTACGTGGCAAAGTGCTTGGAAAGAGCGGTACATTTTTGTGATTGAAACAAAAGCGATAATTATCGGTTTCTCGATGCAAATTTCAGTCCAAAATTGAGAAAAAATAACTGATTCGTGATGTATAGAAGCCATTTGACGGTTGGAATTAAGAAAAAACGCAAATTCGTGACCAAAAGTAAGAAAAAAATCGCGGCTAACACTGAGATGAAGGCTGATTCATGGCGAAAATGGAGACAAATACCTGATTTCGGGAATAAAAACGCTACCTTACGTGTAAAACTAGCCTGCACCTAAAATTATGAAAAACGCTAATTCACGACAAAAAAAAAATGGAGATACCTACATCACTATTTCGTGAGATAGAACGCCAATTCATGGATAAAATTGAGGAAAAACTTTATTTCACTGATAAAACTGAGGAAAAGTGCTAATTCACGGCTGAAATTGGAAAAAAAACTGCTAACTCGAGGATAAAATCGCGAAAAATGTGCTAATTCAAAACTCAAATTTAGAAAAACACGCCAATTCACGGCTTCTGAAGCCAAGTTTGCGACTAAAATAGAGAAGAGAAAAGTCGCTATAGTACCAGCTAGAGTAAAGAGTAAAATAAGGGTGAGTGTAGACGGAATCGTTCATAAGAACGGGTCGAGCACTAGAAGTCTTCTCTTCTTGTTATTATTTTACTATGCCGCGATGCACTTACCGTTTCTCAAAGATCTCAAATCCACGTGAATTCCCTGTTGTTGCTGTTGAAGAATCAGTTTTTTTGATGGTAGAGACATCTGATTTTTTAAGCCTCGAAAGTTTTCCGCCGCTAATTCACGTTGTGGTTTCAGAAACGCCTAACTCTTCTTTCCTCTTTCTCACATCTGTCTTGACAGTTTTTGTAAGGCACGAAATTTCAATTTGTTAGAAACCTAATAATATTAATAAATTAATTAGACTGATATTATCCGGACGACGATGGAAGGGCATAGCCCAACACGATTCGAGTTTCGAGAAAAAAAATGGCTCCCCGGCGGGATTTGAACCCGCAACCTCTGGATTACCAGTCCAGTACGCTGCCAATTGAGCCACGGAGGCGTCTTTGGGAGTCGTACTCCGAGGGATAAGCTAAGCCGAACCCCACCCAGGTCGCGAAATTGTCTTTTGAAGAAGACAATCACGAAATTGTCTTATAGGTTAAGCTAAACTTTCGGAATTGATATTTGAAAGAGCCAAACCAACGGAATTGGTTTATTCAATTGAGACGAACCCCCAAAATTCGTTCGTTATTTTAGTCATTTTCAGGGAACGCACTGCGAGTATAGCAAATCGTCATTTTAGCTATTTTTAGGGCGTATGGAGTCAGTTTTGCAAAAGGCGTAAATGCTCAGTTTTGGTCATTCTTGGCACACTTTTGCCATTTTCAGAGCAGGAATCATCTGTATAGGCATTTTAAGGGCTCGAATCGTCAGTTTTAGTCATTTTTAGAGTGCGAGGAGCCAATTTAGCTGTTTTAGGACGCCATTATATCCAGGAAGCCAAGGCCACTTTTGGTGCGCGAATGGTCGATTTAGCCATTTTTAGGGCGCGAATCATGAACTTTTCAGGTGTTTTCACGACACCCTAATCGTATGTCTAGCAATTTATGGGGCGCGAAAAATCAGTTTGGCTATTTTTAGAGCGGCAATCGCCAGTTTCGCTGTTTTTAGGTCGTAGTAAATAGTAAGTTTAGTCATTTTTAAGGCGCGAAAATAGTCAGTTTTTGCCATTTTTGGAGGAAGGGATATCTAGTTCAGCTATTTGAAGGATGCGAGTGGCTGTTTTCTCAGTTTCAGCTGGAAATCAACGTTTTTCTTTAGTGTTTTCCTCAATATTAGCCGCAAAATAGGGGGACTTTTCACGAATTACGATGTTTTTGTTTCACCATATGTACGCAATGCATGAGCGATTTTTCTCAGTTTACTCGGGAATCAGCGGTTTCTTCACCTATTGCCACAAATTGGCTTTTTTTTTAATTTCAGCCTGAAAAGCTGCCTTTAGAATCCGCAAATTGACGTATATTCAGTTTTTGGTGCAAATAAGAATTTTTCTCAATTTCAACCGCGAATTAGCGCTTTTATTAAATTGTAGCGGCGACGCGTCGTAGCGTTTCAAACCTATTATATTACAAAATATCCTCCCTGATAGGAAAGGAAGAAATGAAAGGATCTCATCCATCCGGACTTGACGTTGAAATACGCGGGAATCGGACTCCCACCATGTTCCGAACTTCCAACAGCAGAGTGCTCTGGACATCCCTCCACGGGTGCTTCTCACAGACGCAAGTCTGCGGATATCATTTGTATGTTGATAGAAACTCCGTTCCGCTCATGGGAGGAATCTCATGGATTTAATTATTTAATGTAAATAGACCCACCCTAAAAATAACCCGTCAATAAAAAGGGTAAAATTGTTCAAATTCCATGCTCTGGGATCTAGGTACTCGTAAGTGAACTTGCTAAGAGCTGCACGTTAAAATAAGTATTTGTCTTGTATTAAGAGGCAATTGACGCGTGTATGGGTCGTACTCAAATAATTTTGTTCTATGTTGCGCGCTCCATCTTGTGCTGTTCTGTGCAAAGATGGATGGTTGGGGGGGGGGTGGAAGGGTTATCGCCTCACCTGTTTTTGGCCCCTAGAACCGCCACTGCCACTTATTACCTCTGGCCAGCGATGAAAATGCCAATTTCGCGATAATTTTGCAATCATATGCGACTGTTCGTCAGAAGACTTTGGGCAATATCGTATACAGCCGGTTAGCTGCAGGGGTTCCGCGGTCACTATATGAAAGAAGCCTGAAAACTCAAAATTTTTGCGGACCGGGTCCGCGTGCGACTAGATTTGTCTAGTTGTGACATGGTCTGAGGGACTCACAACCATGGGACAAAATTTCAAAGAATTAAAATGGACGAAATCACGCATCTCAGGCAGCCACGGAGACTACAAAAATAGAAACGGATTTCGGATGAGACGAGCAGTTATTGAAGGGGTGATACCGCCCCTTTTATAAACCATGCAACGGCTAAAAACACCGCAAAATTCTGTTCCCCAGCTTTCTATATTTAATATGTATCGACTTTTTGAGCTTCGAGCCTTTCATTGAACATGATGTGGGACGGAAATGAAAAAAAAAAAAAAAAAAAAAAATGGAGTCAAAAAGTTGTCCATGTATATCGCGGCGTCACGACGTGTATCGTGTGTTATTCCGCGCTGAATTATTGCCACAATGTGACCGCACTTTCGGCCTCCCGCCCCCCTTCCACACCCCTTTCCCGAACATCCGGTGGTACCTCTTTAAAAAGGGATGGTTTTTAGCGGTTTCAGCCGACCCTTTTGTTAAAAGCGTAAGTGTGCGTCGCATTTCAATGGTGGTGATGGGTGGGGGGTGGTGAGGGTGGGTGGTTGATATTGAGGTAATTAGATTTCCATCGAAAAGAGACATGGGGCAGAGGAAAGGTGGGCTTGTTAAGCACCGCGCAGCCATAGACTTAGGCTGCACAGGGTGATGGCGATGGTTGGGAGGAGATTTACACGGGGAGGGGGGGGGTTGAGTGGGAAGGAAGGTGATTCGAATAATCGACCATCGACCACTACGTACCAACAGCACACACACCCCCTGATGCTCAAAACCCGCGTCATCACACCTCACCGTGATCAAATGCATTTGCGTTTGGGGCCTTCTATAAAGTTGCTACTCCATTTTACTTCTTGTTGATGATGAGGAAGTGGAGGGAGGCTGTTTCAATTTGTTAGTGTCCCTCGAATAACAAAGCCCTGAATTTAGCTCCCTTTCCATATTAAATTAAATTATTTTCGTCCCTTCTGAAAATCGTTCGTTGTTTATCGATTAAAATCTCGATACGGTGCCAAAAAAAAAAAATACATTTTAAGGCGAATTATTTTAGCTTCTCCGTGCCGAAATCCACTTTGAAAGTCTCTTTGACTCGACTGCCCTAAAAAATAGCGGTTTTTTCTAGTTTTATAAACATCTATTAAGTTGTCAAAAGCCTGAGTTTTCACACGAGCCTTGAGAATGTATATGCTTGCGTATGAAGTGGAGAGAAATTACTGTAATTATATGCTTAACAACAGTTTTAGGACGTTGGTTTTTCTAAATAATTTCCTTCCTCTCATCGATTACTGTTGTATGGTGGGGAAGAGAGCTGATGTTTAGGAAATCCGCTACACAGTACGAGTTTTAAAGAAATAAGAAATTTAAATACTGTAATTTTTGGGTTCCTGATCTGCGACTAATAAAATACTAACGAGTTTATATAAATACGCCGATCTCATATTATTATTATTATCAATTTTGTGACCCACTCTCTCACCAATTGTCTATTGTAGCATTTTCAATTTATTTGTGCAGGAATGGAACGACTACAAGCTCAAGTGGAATCCAGACGATTACGGCGGGGTCGATACGCTTCACGTTCCATCGGAGCACATATGGCTACCTGACATTGTCCTCTATAACAAGTAAAGACGGCCTTTTACAACATTTCAACTCTTTTTTTTTTTTTTTTTTTTTTTTGTGGTTGTTGGTTCTAATACTCTCTGGATGTTGGGCAGGCTCTACTATACTGTTATGTAACTGTCAATTTTTCTTCCTCGAAACCACAGGGGGATTAGGGACCAACAAACCTTCCCAATGCCCCGTTTCCAACACAAATGTGTTCCTACGGGTCAAATCTGTTAAAGAATGCAGGGGTGGGTGGGTGGGGGGGGGGGGTCCGAGTATAGTTCGAGTATTGCTTCTATTGGTACCAGGGAATCTTTGCGCCCTCCCCAGCAAGCTCTTCCCTTTGTCCAGATTTCCATTCACCGGCTCTTCTTCACACTATGGAAACCCAAATTTGACGCAATTTTTAATTTTTTTTTTTATTCTTCAGCGCCGACGGTAATTACGAGGTAACGATAATGACAAAAGCGATTCTACATCACACGGGAAAAGTCATTTGGAAACCCCCGGCCATCTACAAATCTTTTTGCGAGATCGATGTCGAGTATTTCCCATTTGACGAACAAACGTGTTTCATGAAATTCGGATCCTGGACATATGACGGTTATCACGTAAGTGTCTGGGAGAGGCGGGAAGGGAGGGGGGAGGGTTGCGTATTGTTAATTCTCATCGGTTCATGTCGCCCAAACAGGTTGATCTCCGACACATGTCGCAGAACCCAGACTCAAACACGATAGATCTGGGCATCGACTTGCAAGAATTTTATTTATCCGTCGAATGGGACATTATGAAAGTGCCTGCTGTGAGAAACGAAAAATTCTACAGCTGTTGTGAAGAGCCTTATCCAGATATAATATTTAACATAACGTTGAGAAGGAAGACGCTATTTTATACAGTTAATTTAATCATTCCCTGCGTTGGTATTTCGTTTTTATCAGTGCTCGTGTTTTACCTACCGTCGGATTCCGGTGAAAAAGTGTCGCTCTGTATATCCATTCTCCTCTCACTGACTGTGTTCTTTCTGTTGCTCGCTGAAATCATTCCGCCGACATCGCTTACTGTTCCACTCTTAGGGAAATACTTGTTGTTCACAATGGTGCTGGTGACGTTGTCCGTCGTCGTGACAATAGCGGTTTTGAACGTGAATTTCCGTTCCCCAGTGACTCATAAAATGAAGCCATGGGTTCATCGCGTATTTATACAAATCCTGCCTAAAATTTTATTCATCGAACGGCCCAAAAAACAGGACTCGGTCGACGACGATGACGACGACGACGGCGGCGGCGGTGACAAATCGCTCGACTCGGTCGTCGGAGGAGTCTTCGACGTTCCACCTCAAATAGATAAATTTATAAGGTAAATCTTTTATTTTTTTAAAGTATTTTATGCTCGTACTATTTCGTCCATTTGCCCTGCATTATCAGCATAATCCATCTTACGATTTCAAATCCAAGATTTCCAGCAGTTCAATTATTTCTTCGAGTCATCCCGGTCGTTCATGCATATGAAAACACTTGCCAAATTATCCCACAACGGACTGTTTGTTAATTAGATTTTGATACTTAACCGGCAATTTATTAATAAGAAATTCACATAATTATCAAACGGGTTACAAGAATTACGAGAATTCAAAACATTGTTTTTAATGAAATGCACTAAAAAGCGAATCAAACTATAAAAATTTAAATTAGGTCCCCGAAAATGTAATGTAAAGTTATTCTGCACACGAGAACTCAGTGAATTATCGTAATTATACACGGCGAGGCAAGGTCAAAATTAATGTAATGAACACGAAACACGATTATGGCAACAGCTGCAGTCGTGTGTGCTTTTGATGTTGACCATAATCAAAATCTCTGGTTTATATTTCGTAATGGGCCGCGTATAACTCGTTTTTCCTCTCTCGATCGCTCTCTGTCTCTTTTTCAGTACGTATAAAAGTCGAAGAATGTTGTACTCCTTCAGGATTTATATAAATTGTATAAAACAAAAATAGGCTATAAGTGGAATTTCAATACAATTACAAGATTAATTCTCCCTTTCTTTAGCTGACGCTAGTGAGGAAATGAGCAGAGCATTGTACTGATTGGAGGGGGGGGGGTAGTATTCTACTCTCCAAACACAAGGCCCTAGGTTGGCTACTATAGGAGTAATGGAAAACGGCTAAACCGACTGTCAGCACCCAGAAAATGGCCAAAATGACTATTCGCGCTCTAAAAATGGCCAATATGACGATATGTGCCATAAAATAATCAAGCCCGACTCAAAAACTGAGAAAACTGACGATTCGCGTCTTGAAAATGACTATAAACTGATGATATTCGTGCCCTGAAAGTGGAAACCGACCGTTCGCGTTGCGAAAATGGCTAAACCTGATGATTCGCACCTTTTGATAATGCCTAGACTGGCAGTGGAGAGTGAGACCCTGAAAATAGGCAAATCTGACTCAAGTGGCTCTAAAAAGTGGCAAAATTTTTAACTCGTGCCCTGAAAATGGGAAAACGCGAACCATTCGTGCCTCGAAACCATGCCAAACTCGTGGGTCAAACCGACCATGTGTGGTCCTTAAAAATGTCATAAGCCACGGGTTGTGCTATTGTCGCCCTAAAATAGGCAAATCTGACTCAATTGACCCCTAAAATGGCCAAAAAGGGCCATTCGCTCAGTGAAAATGACTTAATTGATGATTCGCTGACAAAAACAAAAAAAACAGCCAAAATGCCTTGAAAATGGCAGACTGTCAATTCACGTTCTCAAAACTGGGCGATTCGCGCCCTACGACCCCCCCCCCCGCACCTTAGCCACTAGAACAGTGTGGTTCTCAACCTTTTGACAGTCACGCTAAATTTTGTTGCGCCCCCCTCACAGACAACAGACATGTCAAAGACGGGAAATCACGAAAAGCTTCGATTTTGGTCAAACCACGAAGGGATGCACCCGTTTTCGGCCACTTGCACACTTTTCAGAACGTATAAAGGCAGTGGTCTGGTAATCGAAAACTCGTTACGTGCAACGAAGGGCCCTCCATGCCCGCGGACCACGGTTGACCGCCTTGGAGTCGTGAAAATTGACCGAAATGGCAAGGTCAAACGCTCATTTATAACCACTTTTAAGGGCAATGACAGCCCCCTTTGGTGCATTTGGATCAGGTGGTATCTACCAGGAACGCATAGAGAATATTCGAGCCCATCAGGGACGAAACACAATGAGGCCCTTTCATCTGGGTGAGTAACAGACCCCAGAGCCACTCAAAAGGCCTACATAAAGCTACAGTAAACCTCCAATCGCTGCCAAACTCCAAAACCACCAAGAAGGCCCCAATACTGTACAATGACCCCCCCCCCCCCCATGAGGCCCAACCATCAAAGCCATGGTTCAACCTCAGCGAAGCTGTAATTACAGTAGAGCCTAAACCTCCAACCGCGGCAACGTCTCAAGCACAATGAAGACCCAGCCACAGCCGAGGTCCAACCACATCAAAGACCCAACCACTGCAAAAGACGAACCACAGCAAAGGTCCAACCACAGCCATGCTGCAACCACAGCAAAAGTCCAACCACTGAAAAGGTCCAACCACAGCCAAACTCAAACCACAGCAAAGGTCCAACCACAGCAAAGGTCTCAACCACATCAAAGGTCCAACCACGGCAAAGGATCAAGCACAGCAAAAGTCCAACCGCTGGAAAAGTCCAACCATTGCAAAGGTCCAACCACAGCCAAGCTCAAACCACAGCAAAGGTCCAACCACTACAAAGGTCCATGCGCAGCAGAGGTCCAACCACAGCATAGGTCTGACCACAGCAAAGCTCCAACCACAGCAACCCCTCAACCACAGCAAAGGTTCAACCACTGCAAAGGTCTAACCACAGTAAAAGCTCCAAACACAAAGAAGATCCAACCACAATTGAGCTCCCAGTAAAGCTTTTCCTTTTTTTTCTTCCTTTACTTGATTCTTGAAATCCGGGCCCCCAAGGAAAACGGGGGGCCCAGGGATAAAGAACCGAGTGCCCCCCCTCACCGCTCACGACAGACCTGCCGACTTCATTTCTCAGTTGAGTTTTGGCTGTGGTACTCCGGGGGCAGCGTAATGAAACAAAAATGTGACGTTCCTGAAGTTTCCGATATTTGTATTAGTTGTTTGGAAGGGCATGGGGACAAGTTTACACCCCCCCCCCCTGGAAATTGCTTGCCGCCCAGGTTGAGAATCACTGCGCTAGACCATAGGTAGAGGCTACTACAGAAGTAATGAAAAATGGTTTAACCGAACTGTCAGCTCCCATAAAATGATCCAAACGGGTTATTCACGCTCTAAAAATGGCCAAAATGATGATTATGTGCCATAAAGTAATTAAATACAATTCACTCGGCCCTTAAAATGAGAAAACTGGCGATTCGCGTCTTGAAAATGCCTAAAATGATGAGCTCTAAAATTGCCATTGCCAGTTGAGTTCACCCAAAAAAAATGGTTGAACTGAAGATTAGCACCTTGATAAAGCCTTAACTGGATATTTAGGTCCCAAAAGTGGGCAAATCTGACTCAGTTAACTCTAAAAATAACCAATGTTTTGTGCACTGAAAATGTAAAAACGAACCATTGGCGCTCCAAAATTGCCAAACTGACCAATGTGCTCCTCAACAATGTCCATAAACTTACAATGTCATGCTCTAAAAATAGCCAAACCCCACTATTGACGCCCTTAAATCAGCAAATCTTACTCTCAATTGGCCCCCAAAATAGATGAAATGGCAATTCGCTACTTAAAAATGACTCGACGATTCGCCAAAATGCCATGAAAAATGGCAGACGTCGATTCACGTCCTAATGGGCAAGGTGAGTTTGGTAATTGGGTCTTCAAAAAACATAATTCGCGGGTTTGGCTCATTTAAAAAACCAATTTCTTGGGTTGAGCTCCAGAGGAGAGCGTTTTGGTGGATTTGGCTTTGAGTAAAACGTTAATTTCGCTGGGTTTAGCCTTTCCGTGTTTAGCAGTTTAAAAAATTAGGTAAAGTACTATCTGGTGGGAGGGGGTGACCATAAAAATTGCGTATTTTGATAATCAATAAGCAATTTAGTGGGGTTCCCACCGTCAAAAAAACAATTTTGGGATCACTCGCCTCGTTGAAAAATCTCAAAATTTAAAAATGGAAGATGGCCGGAAGGCTTCGGTGAGGAAGGTCTCTGAATAAGGTCATTATACTCTAACGTGAATAAAGCTGGGTTCAAAAGTTTGATCAAAGGATTCTGTCCGAGTGCAAGCATCAGGGCCGTGCGAATTATTTCCTAATTTTCACCGCGAGCAACCACGTTTTCTCATTTTCAGCCGAAATTATCCTAAACTTATCGATTTAACTCATTTTAGCTGAGAATAAGCGCACCTTGTAGCTGCGATTACGCATTTTCTTAATTTTAGATGCGGATGAGCGGATTCTATAGCTAGGAATTGATGCGCGTTGGGTTTTATCAGTTTTAGCCACGAATTATAGCGCAGTGAATCTACGAATTAGCATTTTTTTCTCTATTTCATCAGCACATTCGCGCTTTTCCTCCATTTTAACCTTGAATTCGCATTTGTCTTTACTTCTTAGCCGTGTAGATTAGCAAAATGTCTCTTTCCTAGTCGCGCATTCCCACTATACCGCGTTTCCGGAATTTTACCGCGAATGGGCCCGCATTGATGGGAATTTTCCCGAATTGATCCGCAAATCAGCGTGTTTTTTTTTCAATTTCGCCAGCAAATGAACGCTTTTTCTCAATTGTGGACACGATTTATTTCATATAAATTTCAATCGTGCATTATTTCGCAATTCCAGTCGGCAGTCACCACGACGCTTTCCTCGATTTCAGCTTTAGCTGATTTTATCAAATTGCCCAAGAGTTATCATTTTTCTTCATTTTAGCCGCGAATGAGTCGCGATTCGGCGCGCACAGGTTTTCCAAGTTTTTAGACGCGAATTTGCGGGTTTTATCAGTTTCAGCCGCAAATTAGGGGGTTTGTATCACATAATACTTTCACTTTTTCTCTATTTTGGCCGCGCGTTACCGCGTGTCCTGAATTTTAGCCGCGAATTAACGGAAGTTATTAAATTAATCTGCGCGAATCAGGGTTATTTCCATTTTACCAGTGAACAAGCGTTTTTTCTCAATTGCAGGCGTAAATTATTCCCTAATTTTAGTCGCGAATTGTTTCCTAATTTTAACCCTAGAATAGTACCGTGTTTTCTATCTGCGCTACTGGCTGGTAAACGAAAGGAAATGAAATCTGTGCTCCGACATGGTGGCCTTGAAAATGGGCAATCCTCTTTGGGATGACCACAAGTCGTAGACAGTGAAATGGGAAGACTTATTAACCTCTGCAATGTAAAGGAGCCCAATAAAAGCTTTAATTTCCAACTGGTCAGTTAGTCCGTGGTACGACTGACGCAAGCTACAGGAATTACGCCTTCGCTCGATCTCTTCGTTCGTGTGTTTTACTATAAGATCGATGGCAGTTGAATCGAAGAGTAGTTGAAATGCTTGGAGCGAACTACGGATATTCTTCGCTTCTCCTTGTCGGCCAGGCCGTCCAGAAACGATATTTCTCAATTTCAATCGTCCTTTGTTAGAAGGTACATCTTTTTGCCACACGTATCCTTTTCTTCCTTTTATTACGGCAGCTTTTCTTGACTTCCGTGGTGGTTCTGCTAGGTCGGGCTCCTCGTCATCGTTCACCTCATTTTCTTCAACTGACTCTGAAGGGATTGGGACTTGATCGACCTCTTCTTCTGAATCCGACGGATCTTGAACTTCCACTTCCTCATCTTCTGAGTCACTGGGCTCACCTCCAACAGATTTAGTGATGCACGAGACCGAGACGAGACTTGAGTGGTCTTGGTCTCGCTCATGAAAAGTCGGTCTCGGTCTCGATCATGAAAAGTCGGTCTCGGTCTCAAAAGTCTCGGTCTCGTCTCGAAAAGTTAAAGGCGCGAATTCAAAGTATGTGAGATATTAGTGACGAGTGATCCTATTCTCGCCTCAATGATTACATATGACGACGATAGATGAATTTATAATTTGCTTTGAAAAAGGATTATATTGCCTGTTCCAGTGGCGGCAGAAGGTGTTAATTCTTGTGGGGTCTCTGAAACTCAGAGTTCATGAGATTTCGCAAACTGGCTTAAACTGGCAATCTGTGCCATACAAAAATGGCCAAACTGACCATTCGCGCCTTGAAAATGACTAAACCCCACATTCGCACCATAAACATTGCTAAACTGACGATTTTACCCCTGAAAATTGTCCGAGTGACCATTTCCACGCCTTAAAAATGCCTACAATGAATGAATGAGATACAAACATTGCTACGAAAAACATATTGCTTTTTTGTTGGTGAATAGGCCCCCAGAAAGTTTTCCGAAAATTTCCGGTCTCCAGACACCTGGCTTCCAGTGATACCCAGGGGATAACCTCTCCCACCCCAAATCAAACAATATTCACTTTCAGGGTGTCTATAGCTTCCCCAGAACAAAATTCCCCGACTTTTCCCTGACGCATAAAAAATGTTCGTGGTTATCGAAATAATTATAAATAAATGAGAAAAGGGCAAATTCATATAGCTTTCGGACCGTCGAACCTCACAAAAATATCTTCTCAACCTTCCAAGTTCCAACAATTTATTCATAATTTATAATCTCGCGCCATCTATGAGCAAACTACGAGATGAAACGAAAAATAAAACATATATTTGAGCTAATTATTATTATTATTATTATTCAGTGGGCCCGCACCCGGCCTAGCCGAGCCTGAAGCGCTTAAACCGTTACCGGCTCATACGCCATGCCCTTAGGGTCGGACTCGGAAAAGCCTAATGCGGGTCCGCAAACCTATCTACGGCATTCACAA
This sequence comes from Corythucha ciliata, assembly GCA_038030265.1. Lineage (NCBI taxonomy): Eukaryota > Metazoa > Arthropoda > Insecta > Hemiptera > Tingidae > Corythucha > Corythucha ciliata. The sequence goes on along the minus strand of CM075943.1, from coordinate 44,541,686 downwards.
ACTGAAGGACTCGGACCCCCTCGGCCCTCGAGAATGTGATGCCTGGCAACCTATCTGTCCCGAAAATGCGGAAACGAGTAGCCGCATACCTCTCACACTCCCCTACAAAGTGCATAGCAAATTCCTCTTCCAACTCGCAGCCCCGACACATTGGGTCTGCCACCATTCCCATTGTGTGGAGGTGCTTACGTAGCGCATAGTGTATTTGAGCTAATAATCGATTAATAGCATTGGTATGAAAAAACATAAAATTCAGGGGCCTTATTCCTGAACGCCTTGGCAACACTAGTTTCGATTGCATTATTGCTTTGTTGAGGAAGCATCATTGCCTAGTCGAAGTCTTGAAATTTGCAGTATTGCTTTGGGCACCATTTTTCTAAGGTAATATTGTCTTTTTGTATTTTTTTGAAACACTCCCAGCCGGTGTTTCCATTTTTGTCGATTCGATCACAACATTGCCTTCTCTGTTGTCATGGGAAACTCGAGAGTTTTGTTTTTTACAAGAAGGAATTTATTTTTCACAGTTAAGCTTTGTTGTCAACCGAAAAATGAGGTGCCAGTGACCTGAATCAGCGACATGCCCACGAGAAACGCTCAGTAAGATGCGTGGGGAGGCAAGGAAGGGCTAAACGCCACAATTACGCTCACCAGCATTTCTCAGATGGGTTGGGCAATGAAGTCGAAGTTTAAAAGTTGTCCTTGTTGTGCATAAAAGTGGATGTAATTTAGGTCCGAGTGTTCTTCTACCAGAATCCCGGGACTAGCCTAAGGTCCTTTACACATCAGGGAAAAAAAGTCGCCCAGGTGCGGCGTCGGACTGTTGCATTAAAAATACATAGAACTCTATGGGGCCTTTCACATTTGGCGCCGACGCTGGAGACGTCTCACACCCGAGAAAATATCCGCTGGCACGAGCGATAGGTGTTTTTTTTAGGCTTCGAAAGGGGCTAATTCAACGTTGACAACGAGATATTCTTGCCCCGTGTGGGCGCTTATAGAAGGACAATAATGTGGTCTGCTGCTGTAGTCAGAAACTCTCATTTTAACAAAGAATTTCTAAATATAGCTCTAGCTTTGGAGATTTTTTAAAAAATTCACAACAGAAAGGAATCTTCGTGGTTATTTTATTGCATCGATTCCAGTATTGCTAACAAATGGTATTCTTGAAACACTGAAGCACTCTGCAGCCCAGACAAAATTGCTTTCACTTCTTTCAAAGCAACATTGCCTTCAAAGCAATATTGCAAAATTCTCACAATTTCAAGAATAGGGCCCCAGGAGTTATCTAGTCTACCGACGGTGTGCTTGCCTGGCATGGCACATTGGCACAGCCGTCCGAGTGAATTGAAAGGATGAAAGGCTGCGCTATATAGCCAGTCAGACCGTCAGTATAGACTATAGATTAAATGTTAATGTTTGATTTTTTTTAATGGTTTTTTTTTTACGTAAATTTGATGTTTTTACATACCCGGCATGCCTGATGAAATCAATTTTTTGATAATTATCAATTATCAAATCGATTATTTGCTCAAAACACGTCATGTTGTTGTTTTTTGAACGTTTTATCTCACATTTGAAGTTGAGAAAAAGAAAAAGTTTCTTTGGGGCTCGACGATCCACAGAGCAATAGCAACACTGTAATTATTCGAAAACAGTTTATCTCGGCCAGTATTTTCAATCAGCTCGATTTCTATTACGAATTCGAGCTGATTTTTGGAAAAGTTGGTTTCGCAGCAACGCGGTGCTTTGGTCGCGCACCGCGCCGCGTCGCTTTGACTTTTAGAAAAGTTTGAAGTTTTTTGCTCTCATCCCAATGGAATGCCCTCAAGACATAACTCGACAGCAAAACGAGATAGGCCACTATCTAAATAATGAGAAATTTGTACTGCATTTTGTGTGTACTTCCATCCATCAATTTTTGCTCAACCTCAACTGGTTCACCCTGTACAGCCATGAAAATTCAAAATTCGCTACCAGTCGATCTCGTACAGTCACCTCCTTTCCTTTTAACATTTAACCTTAAATCCAGTTAGGACATTATTGCGCAATACTCAATCTTTTCAGAGTAAGGGGACTTTTCTCATAAATTCACGAAATTCCCTGACATTTCACTGACTTTTCGAGTTTTAGAAAATTCCCTGACAATTCCCGGTTCTCCTGGTTTTCCAGGTCTGTAGACACCCAGACTTTTTACAGGTGTGACAGAAAACATGGACCAGCCACTTTTCTCAACTATTACTGATGAATAAGACATAGTGCATAGTTAACACGTTTCAAAAATAGTGTACTCATAAAGTGAGTGATGACGGCTGGGGATCGACCCATTGTAATCTCCTTCATTGCGTAAACATAAAAATCCTCTTTGACCTTAGTTTTGGTAGCAGGTGCTGCACCCACTACCAAAATCATAATGAGGATGCATCGACTCCCGTAAAAGGAATAAGGAAGGATACATTCCACAGCCTGTGGCCTATTTACTACTAACAATTTTACACTGAACAGCCGCCTCATGTAATCACATTCAGAATTTCGGGAAATGTTTCTTTCTGGGAAGTCGCAAAAATCGAATTGGTGGATATCTGTTTGGATTTTCTTTTTTTCCGTAAATAGTCGATCCGCGGAAATCCATGCCGATACGGGAGCCCTGCCACAGGATAAAATATTTGTGCGATGTGCGCGCAATCAACACATAGATAGGGGAATTTTTATGCGTTAATTAGAGGAAGACGCATACTAAAGCGACGAAAACTGAATTATGATAAGCGCTAATTCATGGCTGAATGTGAAAAAATCGCCAATTCGTTGGCAAAAGTAAGAAAAGGCGCTGATTCACGGCTAACCTTGAGAAAAAGCGCTCATTTAAAGCTAGAATTGAGAAAACACAATCAATGATTTCTGGCCTTGTGGCTGAAATTGAGAAAAGGCGCTCATTCGGGGCTAAAATTTAGGCAAAGATTCATTGCTATTGTGTGAATATTAGCCCATTCGCTGCTAATGTGGAGAAATAGCGCTAATTTACTGCTAAAATTGAAGGAAAGTGCAAATTCGAGGCCAAATGCGAATAAATCTATTAATTCACTGCTCAAAAAGAAAAAGCAGCGCTAATTCGTGCTGAAGAAGAAGAAGAACGGTCGGTGAAGAAACCGACCAACCGAAAATTGAAAAATATTTTGTTCGTTATTTGCCGAGAGCCGCATGTGTGGAGCCGGCTCAACATCCTTGAGAATATCCCATGAGGGCAATCTGAGAATATTCTCAGAGGGCACTCGGGGAATATTCACAGGAACACCCTGACCGGGGGGGGGGGGGTTCCATCATCTAATGGAAACCCAGACGTTTTGATTACAGAATTTTTACTCGATGCCTAGCGTGTGGAACTTTTCGCGTCTCCTTCTTGGTTCTTGACACAAAAAAAAAAGAAGAAGGCGGAGAGAAGAGAGACCCCTTCGACCCCTTTCCATAGTCACCGTTTCCCAACATTACCCTCGTACTTCATGGAATTCCGCAGCGCGCCACCGTCAACTACGGCCTCTCGATTTTCTGAAACCCCCCCGTAAAGACCTACTTTACACACGCCGTGTGGTAAAGAGTTAACTCATTTACCGTGAACTCTTTACCGCACGGCGTGTGTAAAGTAGGTCTTTACGCACGATGAACGTCTGCTCAAACACTTCTTTAAGAATGATCTTAGGAATAATAGATTATACGCCTAGGCAAGAAAGCGATTTTTTCGAGGCCGAAAGAAAAAATTGGACGGGCGAGGCGTAGCCCCCGCCCCTCCCCCCCAAATCCCCAAAATCACTTTTTTGACGCGGTGTGTACAGTATTTTTTTATTAAAACATGGGCTGATTTTTTGGGTCACGGTGATAAAGTGAAAGTTTTATCCTCTAGGCTCTAAAATAATCAGTTGTTTTTAAAAAAAAAAATAGTATCTTACATATAACGAGACACGCAAGTGCCATTTTACTTGCGACTACGTTGTTTGGCTGGCGAGGCAAAGCCGAGTCAGTTAAATGAATACGAGCAAGTGATTTGAGGTATGCACGATATTTTTCGCGAGACAAGTGAAATAATATTATATTTTACAACAAGTGAGGGAAGTGGAGTTTTACCTGCGAGTTGTGTTTGGCTCACGAGGTGGGGCCGACTGAACTAAAAACAACTAGCAGAGTGAAAGCTTCTTCCTCACGAGTTGTGGATATTATTTTTCGCACGACCAACAGGTTTAATTGTCTTTCCTGCAAGTGTTCGGAGCCAAGGGTACGCTAATTGAATACAGAACTTTTTTTCACTTTCCTTCACTAGTGAGTGAAAGCCTTCCTGTTTCCTTCGCTTGCGAGGGAAAATGTGAAATTATTGACATTCTGCCTTAATTTGCTTCACTAGTGAGTGAAAAAAAAATACTTTTTACGAAAATAGCGGTCTCGTCTCGGTCTCGGCTCGAGACCAGAAAACTTGGTCTCGGTCTCAGTCTCGCACCAGAAATGATGGTCTCGTCTCGGTATCGTGCATCACTAAACAGATTCCTCTTGTTATAAATTCTGTCAAGAAGTCGCGTATTTCTTCCGGTCTCCAGAATTTCTTTGAACTCGCCATATTAATTAACAACACGACCGAACAGCTGGAGACACAAATCACAAACGGAGCCAATAAAACACGCGTTCACGGCACGGTGGGGTGTCGAACACGGTACCTGTTGGACACCCCAAGTAAACTTTATGTCCACTCCCTTGGAAAACTAATGCGAGACTGACCTTGACAGTGACATGATCTTACAGAGCAGATCCACGCGTACATTTACGAGAAGGTATGAGCTCACTGGGAACCCCAGAAATGTGATATCTAACGGAAAGAAAAGCGCTTGGAGTGTTCCTCACTCCACGGTGCCATTCCAGGGTTAACTCCGAATTATATACCGCTTTTACTAAATTTCACCCCCAAATTAGCGGATTTGCTCAATGTAGGCGAATTAGGACAAATTCTTTATTTTATAGCGTGATCGAGCTTGAGGTTTTCAGCTTTATCCGCGAATTAACGCATTTTCCCAATTTCAGCAGTGATCATTGTCTCAATTTTCGGCATAAATTAGCGGTTTTTTCCAGTCCTATACCCTCTAAATAAGCGGCTTTTCATCAAATGTGTCCGTGAATTAGCTTTTTTCTCAATTGTAACGCTTTTTAACAATTTTTTGCCCCTAATTAGCGATATTTCCCACTTTTAGACCCGAGTTATTTGCTTGAAATTTTTGTGGCTGATTTCACCGCATTTCAGTCGCAAATGAACGGATTTTCTCACATTGATCGCGTTTTTTTTTTGCCACAACTTTATGCTTTATCTCTATTTTAGCTGCGATTGAGCTTTTCATTACATTTTAGACAGGAATTAGCGGGTTTCTTAATTTTAGCCGAAAACTAGCGATTTTTTTCAAGTCTACCCATTTGAATTAGCGATTTTTCTCAACTTCAGTCTCGACGTTGTCTTGAGAAACCACGAATGGGCGTTTTTTCAATATAAGATCGCCAGCTGAGAGATTGATCGCTGCTTTTTCTCAATTTTTTAGCCGCAAATTAGTAAATTCCCTCAATTTTTAGACACCAAATTAGTGATTTTATCGTTTGGATAGACTCCACAGAACGCACACTCATGGCGTTTTTCCGTCGCCGTGCAATACACTCGTGTATTGTAGTAAGTTTTCCCACCCGTCCTCTCGAATCTGAAACGTATGTTTATAGAGAGGGCGCTGCACTATACATGTGTGTTGAATGGAAATCGCTTCCAGAGTTTGTGAACAGGGTCTTAACAGTCCACAAATTTTAGTATACGCCAATTTCTTAAGGGGAATTTGGACCCTCCAACCCCCACCTCATAAATCAGCCACTGATCGCTTCAAAGATAGCCAAATTGACTTCTCACGCAATAAACATGGCTAAATTGAGGATTCGTGCGCTTTGAAAATGCCTGAAACGATCATGATTCCCACCCCGAAAAGGTTGATTCGATCATTTGGATCGATAAACAGATGGTTCCTGCCCTTAATTCTAATCAAACTGACTAAGTGACTATTCACGCCCCAGAAATGACCGTATACCGACAGTTTGCGCAGTTGCGCTGACTTCCAAACTAATTTTTGTGTGGAAGAGACTGCCTTAACTTTGTCGAAGTCAATCTGTTCGAGTGCGTTAGCAGCACCCATCGAAGTTCGACCCGTTATCGCTGTAAATAACGGAAGGCGGTTCAGTTCCTGCTTGTCGCTCCCACTAGTGACGCAGTTGTACATGTTAGAAGCTTTTAAGGAGTTTCTCGACGACAATTTGACGAATTTTGTTGACACTATTCTACATCTCACGAGATTACAGTCAAAATCTGTAACAAATTTTGACTCGCTGTGGCGGATCCTGGGGGGAGGGGGTTCGAACTCCCCCCTTAAGGTCAGAATAATAATAAAAATAAGAAATAACTACAAAAAATGAAAAGTAGAGGTAAGAAAATGAATAAAATTAGTAAATTAAATGTGATAGAGCGAATCGACAGTTATCACATCACTATAAGCACTACAAAAGCAGCGTGAAAATTCATAAGAAACTCAGGGTGGGTAAAGGACCTCCCCCTCCCGCCGAAGATTTTGATTTCATTCTTCCAGGAAAAGAAACCCGAAAAACCAGGAAAAGTGGCTCCTACGTATCTTTCTTTTTCAATGGTGGTAGTGGTGGTGTGAAATATTCCCCCACCCCCCTCTCTCCAGGGAGGTGAAAACTTTTTCTTCGAATCCCCTTCCCTTTGATGGCTGGATCCGCCACTGGAGACTCGGAAAAAGGAGTGCACTTTTTCAAACACAAAATGTAAGCGTCCTAATATTAATTTTTATCCTACTCGATGTGAAAACGCGTGCTCTCATGACTCGCAACTGTCATGAAAATACGATTTTCATGTCTAGGCATGAAAATGTTTGCCAAAATTTGCCACCAAGATGCACTTCGGATGGCTATCGCATTTTGTGTTCTATTCCTGCAGGGTTTCTTCTCGTTGCCACGCAACGCATCTCTCCTCACTCCTCCACACCGACCGATGCCGTTCCCACTCACAGAGGCGTTGTCGTTTGTCTAGATGCACTTTTATTTTGTATTTTGTCAAATACGGATGGGCAAACGTTTTCTTTTTATTCCATCTTCCAGTTTTATACTGAATGCTATAACTTGACAATTTTCTGATGGACCCTGAGGGCCCAAATTTCCAGATAGTTATAGGAACACATGTTTAGAATGTTAAATGAATTCACCACTTCTTTTGGTCCATAAGAAACTTGTCGATCTATAATTTATTAATTTTGTCCTATTCTTGCGTAGGAAAAAAAATCATGTGTGCACCTCGGCAGAAAGGCGTATTCTGGGCCTCAAAAAATGGTCAGCCTCTACTACGTCTCGGCTGGCCACTTTTTTTCTCGGCCCGGAAAAGTATGCCTTTCATGCCTATAGGTGTACAATATACTATTATAGATAATAAGTATTTAAGATACTCCATGAATATTTTTAAAATCCTTAGGGGATTCGAAATCAAGACATAATATGCAATGTTGACATGAGGTTGCCAGATCTCCGATTTTCGCCACGAGTCTCCAGGACCCGTTCTCCGATCTGGCGGAAAATATCTCCGAGCCAAAAAATCTGTCGCATTTATTAGGAAAGTAACAACAAATCCCTACCTATTATTTTCATTTTTTCTATCTCTTGGTAGACAGCTGCTGCTATTGCAAGGGCAAGGATCCGATGTTCCGACCATGAGAAAGTTCTGACCAAATAACTGCTCCTCCTTGGCCCTTCCGCGTGCCAAGAAAATAAAATTTTCCCTCAGACTCACTTGATCCAGCAAATGAAAATTTAAATTCTGTAATCAAAACGTCTGGGTTTCCATTAGATGATGGAACCCCCCCCCCCCACGCCGGTCGCGTAATTTGAAATGCTACTCGATTTCAGCCAGCCACTCTAAAGAGATTTGTAACGCGAGCTCTCATTGGCTGACAACTTTGCGCGTTGATTCAAACGACCAAAGAGCGCTCTGCCGGATGACAATATGAAACAGCTAGTCATTCCAGCCTTTTTTCCCTATTCATGTTTATTTTTGTTTAAAAATGTGTGACGTCACAGTAGGCAGATCCCAAACAATTTTCTTCAATGATTACTAAGGTTCTTAATAATGACGAGCTGAGATACGTTTAGAAACAGAGTGATGAGACGTCACCACTTTTTCAGTCAATTTTTGCTTACGCCTCAGCAGGTATTATGGTGTTTACCACCACAGAAAACACATCCTTCGGGTTTATTCATTGACAGAAGGCAAGCGGCAGACCGAAGGTTTTCAGAAGTGGGGCGGAGGGGTGGCTGTCTGACCCGATCCTTTTTTCTGTGGTCAGTCTTGTTGCTAACGGGTGACGGCAACCCCGAATTTGGCCAAATTTACCTTTTCCTCGCCTTCTACTTCAGCCCTGATGAAATTCATCAAATTTTCGAGGCGATTTTTCCAGGTGCGCTCTGATTCCGAATGGCCGATCGAGTATATGCGCGTTAGAATTCCGCTTTCATACGCGAAGAAGCACTTCTGGTAAACAGAATTCAATTAGGGGCAATAACATTGACGCGCACCGGTCCGTTGCCGTGGTGGCATTCTCTCAATTTTAACAGCTAATTAGCGTATTTCTTCACTATGACCCAGGGGCGTAGCCAGCTCATGATCAAGGGGTGGGCAGCCAGCCAGCCAGGCACACGGATTCAGAGTTTTTGGGGGAAGTGGGGGGGCGCACGTCTTGAGAAAAACTGCTCGTTCGCGGATGAAATCCATGATAAGGACATTGTCCGGCTAGTACTGAGCGAAAACACCCATTCACGGCTAGAATTGAGAAATAGCGCTGATTCACGTTGAACTTGAAAAATAAATCTGCCGATTTGAGAAAACACGCCAATTTGCGGTTTCACGATCCAAAGTCCGGGCCGAAATTAAGAAAATGCGCTCTTTTCACGGCTAAAATTGACAAAATAAATTGCGTGTTCAATGTAGAATTGAGGAAAAATCGCTCATTTGCGGCTAAAATTGAGGGAAAATGCCAATTCACGGCTAAAATTGAGAAATGGAGCTCATTCACGCAGGTAAAGTTCATGGTTTCTCTAACCAACATCTCGGTGAACAATGTGAAAAAGTGATAATTGACTGTTTTTATACCTTTATATATCAAGTTTGCGGGTACAATCGAGAAAGAGGGCGACTTAGCGCACACATTTTTGAAAAAGTTCTTATTTTCGGCTAAAATTAAGGCACATTGAGGAAAACACATATTTTAAGGTTCACGATGCAACGTCCGGATCAAAATGAATGAAATTCGTTAACATGAGTATTATGTGGACCTTTTCACTGATGCACTTTGAAAGGGGGAATTGCTCAAAGCAGAATTGAGATTAAAGCACGAATTTGCGGCTAAAATTGAGAGAAAATGAATTGGAAAAATTGTCACAGTTTTTTTGTTGATTATAGTGTAATTGTCGTGGCTAAAATTGAGAAATAGCATTCATACACAGGTTACATTGAGGAAAAACTGTTCTTTTGTGGCTGAAATTGACAGAACGCACCTATTCGTGGTTTACAGGCGATGCCCAGTGCTTGCCATAATTAGAATAGTTTTTCAAAAATGCGTTATTTCACGGTTTTTTGAGACCTTTTTACGGTTAAAATGAAAAAAAGGCTATAATTCAAGGTAGAATTGAGAAAAAGCACTCAGTTTCACCTAAAATTAAAGAAAAACGTCAATTCGACTCTAAAAATAGTGCTCATTCACGAGTTAAATGGGGGGGGGGGGATTCGGTACAATTCCTCTTGTGGAAAAACTGGATCCACCACGCCTGTTGGTAGATTCACTCGCGAAAATAACAGATGAACCATTGCCTTTTTGCAGGCTTCTAACAGGATCTGGAGGTTAGAATCGCGTCAATTCACGGTCACCAGAGACTAAATTTGCACAGAAACGGGCAATATCCGTCAAAAAATAAATATCTGCTGGAAACCTGTCGTTTGTAGCCTTCTATTTCGGATTTTATGTAGAAAAATTGAAACTTCTCTCCCTCCCACTCCTGAAAGTGATACTTTTGGAGCTAAGCTTTCTCAGAAAGCTTCAGAAATCTGCGTTTTTGATTCTAAGGGAGGGAAACTACCCCTCGTTGGCTACGCCCATGGCTCATTCAATGTAGAAATGAGAAAAGATCACTCATTTTGTGGCTGAATTTGAAGGAAAACGCCCAATTGACGGCTAAAATTAAGGAATAGCGCCTAGCCACGGTTAAAAATGAAATAGCGCTCATTCGAGGGTAAAATTGAGAAAAATCGCCCTTTTGCGGCTGATATTGAGAAAAGGCGCCAGTTCGAGGTTAATCGGTTCAGCATCCTGGCGAAATTGCTAAAAGTGCTAGGGGCTACAAGAAAAAGCGCGAATTAACGCGTACGTTATTGAAAAAGTGCTCATTCACCGCTAGAATTAAGGAAAAGTACGCTCGTTCCCAAAGGAAATTGAGATAAACTCTTATTTCAAGATTTCGCGATGCAACGCCTGGGCCAAAAATTGATAAAATACGCCAAGTTCACGAAGACCTTTAGACCTACTACAACTTTTAAAAAATTGTTCGCTCAAAACAGAATTGAGAAAAAGCAAAATTGGCGGCTAAAATTAGGGGAAAAACGCCGATTCGAGGATATAATTGAGAAACAACGTTAATCCACGGCTCAAATAAATGGAAAACTACTCTTTTGAGGATGATATTGACAGAACGCACCAATCCTCGGTTTGGCGACGCCCAGTGAGGGCCGTAATTGCAATAAACCGTGGTATTCGTGGTCTTATACAGGAATGACACTGTTACTGAAGGGGCTGGCAATCCCCCCCCCCACCACCACCACCTAAGTCTGCCTGGAACAGAGGGCTAAACACGGTTTCAGCCAGCCAAAACCCGCCAAGAGTGAGCAACTCCCTTTGAGAATAATGGTTCTAAATATTTATATAAGCGAGAAAACCCCGGCAAAATTGGCGTTTTAGTGAGCCAGAATCACAAATATGGTTTTTAACTGCAAAATCCACGTAACTGTAACGTTTTTGAAAGTGGCAGCCCCGTGAAGCAAGCCAAGTCAAAACCCACAGAATTGGTTCTTTTGGCATGCTCGCGAAAATGATTTTTTAAACGAGGAAACTATGAGTAAAATCCGCGTAATTTGTTTTGTGAGCAGGGCTCGAGAAAACGTTTTCTTTTTGCTAGAAACATCCACGAAATTTTGCTTATTAGAGAGCGAAATTCGTGAAATTGATTTATTGGTGAGGCAAACTTGCGAATATGGGGTTTTAGTCTAAAAAATTAGCCAAATTGGTTTCTGCATTATTAAGCAGCCCCACGATATTGTCGGTCACTTATTCAAACATCCGCGAAATTAATTTGTCGGTGAAACCGTTACGCGAAAAAGGTTTTTTTCAGCGAGAAAAATCTGCAAAATTGGTTTTTTAGAGGGCGAAATCCAATATTTTTTTTTTTAGTGAGCCAGATCAAGGAAAATGTTCTTTTTCAGGCAAGAAAAATCAGGAAAATTGATGGCTAATCGAAATCTGAGATATTTGGGTTTTCAGTGAGGCAGAGCTGCGATAATGGTTTTTTAGAGTGCAAAACCACGAAAGTGGTTTGTAAGATGGATTTCACCACAAAAAAAGCAAAAAAAAAAAACGCGAAATTGGTGTGTTAGTGAGCGAAATTCGAGAAATTGGCTCTATTGCTGACCAAGACCAGCGAAAGTTTGAAACATACAAAATGTGGGGCGGTCGTGTTGGATTATAACGTTTTGATGGAATCTGGAGGTGAGCATGTTGCCCCACTGAGTCTGCGATTTCGATTCTAGGGGAGGGCAACTGCCCACCCCTGCCCTCCCCACTGGCCACGCCCATGAATAATCGCTTTTCATACATTTTAGTCAACGATATGAATTTTTTTTATTTTAGTCTCGAATTAGCAATTTCTTTCGCTTTAGCCCTTCGAATTAACACTTTATCTCAGCCACGAAGTGGCCGTTGGAAACCGTGCAATTTCTCAATTCTGGCTATGAATGAGCGCTTTTTCTTTATTTTAGCAGTGAATTAGTATTGCTCAATTTTAGCCCCGAATCAGCGTTTTTTGTCATCAATTTTTTACTGCGGAAGGGCCCATATTCCCAATTTTAGCCGATAATTAGCACTTTTTTTCAATTTTAACCGAGAATTCCCGGGCCCAGGCCCGTCGGGCCACCGCCTAAAGACGGCACTGTCGCAGAACGAGATTGACGTCATACACAACCAATTGCACCGGGTTGACTCACTGAAAATGTCAATTCTGCACACTTTCCGCACTCTTTTGACGTCCAAATTTCACAGATTTGACGCTCACAACAAGTCGGAAACTAATTTCGCTGGTCTGGCTCTCTCAAAATAAGCCAATTTCGCACTTTTTTTTCCTAGGGTGATATTTCCTGCATATTAGTTCCTTTTAGATTAATTTCACGGATCTGACTCCTTTTATTAATAACATAATAACGCACGGTTGGCCCTGTCAAAATTCAATTTGCCAAAGTTTAGTCCATTCAAAAGCAATTTCATAAGATTGAATCGTTCACCCCACAAATATTTTATACGAATTTGAGCCCCTCAAAATCAATTTGCCACGTCAAGCCTTATAAAAATGCAATGTCGTGAGTTTCGCTACTACAAATACGGAATTTCGAGAAATTTCACAGCTAAAACGAAATTTCACAGAGTTGGCCCATTAAGAAAAAAACGAAATATCGTCGGATTTGACAACCAACAAAATCAATTTTGTTGAGTTTGGCCCACTTGAATAAACAATTCAGCGGGCCCAGGCTCATAATAAATAAAATTTCGTCCAGTCGGCTTGTTCAAGAACAATAACATTGCGACGAAGCATAGGAAGGGGGGCGGGTTGCTTGCTGTGTGCGCATGCCCCTTTTTGCACTCCAAAGAGGAAAAATCGCGGATTTGGCTAAATAAAACCGTAGTTTCGCAGGACAGGTTAGCGCGAAAAAAACAAATTTTGCGGGTTTCGCTGCTACAATACTGCAAAATTTCACGCTGTTGACCAATTCGAAAAACAATTTCATGGCGTTGAGTCATTTTTTTTTTAAATTTGAGTTCCTAAACCTCGCAAAGGTTGAAAAAAGTGGTTCTTGGCATGTTGGTCGACGGTCTGTCCTTCTAAAAAGAGCAATTTTACCCAATGATTCCCGGCAAAAACAGAATTTCAGAACAGAACGACATAAATTTGGTTTATTCTTCATTCCAGCCGTGATTAAGCACTTTTTCTATACTCTTTAACCACGGATTAGTGATTTTTCTCAATTTTTAGCCACGAATTTGCCTTCCGAAACCGCGAATTAGCAATTTCTCAATTTAAACAGCAAATTTAGTCCGTGAGTTAGCGCATTTCTTCAATTTTAACCCGCGAATCAGCGGGCTTTTCTCAATTACTTCAGACACAACCTTTGTCTTCACGAGAAGACGCGAATTAGCGTTTTTATAAATTTATAGCGCTTTTTTTCCGAAATGTTTGCCTCAAACTTATCCCCCCCCTCCCCCCATCAAGAATAGCACACTGGCGCGCCTTCTCAATTTGCTATAGAATGAATGCTCCAAAGTCAAAAATTACCCCTGTTAATCGATTTTGCGTTCAACTCAACTGCGGATTAACGTTTTTTTCTCAGTTTCAGCAACGTATTTGGAGTTTTTTTTCTCAATTTTAGACGCAAATTGTATCGTGACCGCGAATTAGCGCTTTTTAAAAGCAACGAATTAGAATTTTTTGTCAATTTTAGCTGCGCGAGTTTGTGATTTTCGCCGCTTTTTTGCTACGAATTAGCGCTTTTCCACCATTTTTCGCCTCGAAGTAATTTGTCTAAACTTTTTGGCGTGCATTATCAACCCCAGGATTAGGACATTAGCCTATGGAATTGACCCCCACAAAAGCGCTATTCTGATGGCTCAAATTGACAAAAATTCGCGCCTTCTGGAGGTAAATTCTCGGTTAAAATAGAGAAAATACGCTGGATTCCCAAGTTTTTTTATGTCCTCAAGCAGATAAAATTGAGAAGGCGTTCCAATGTGCCGATAAAAATTAGGAAAAAGTGCTAATATTCGTGGCTAAAACTGCAAAAAAAAGCGCTCATTCCTGGTTTCTCGATGCAACTTTCAGACCATAATTTAGAGAAAATCGGTGATTCTCGGTTAGTAGTAGCAATTTTACGACTAAACTGTACCAAAAAAACCGCTAATGTGCTGTTTTTGGACCAAGCTCACGGCTGAAATTGAGAAAAATCGAGTAATCCATCGATGAAATTGAGTAATAAAAAGCTCTAATTCGCGAATATCCTGTAGGGAAAACGTTAATTTGCGTATAAAAATGAAAAAAAAAATCACTTATTCGCGGCTAAAATTGAGAAAACACCAATCTGAATCTTCTAAAAGATATTTCGAGGCTAAAACAAAGAAAAAGTGCTAATTCATAACTAAATTGAAAAGAAATGGCCAATGTGGGGCTAAAATGTAAACCAAACGCCTTATACTCACGGCTAATATTGGAAAAATCACTAATTAGCGATGCTAAAATTAAGGAAAACTCTCAACTTCAGCTTAAATTGAGAAAAACGGCTAATTCGCGGTTGGAAAATCGAGGAAAACGCCAATCTTTAGCAAAAATGGATAAAAATCGTGAATTCATGGAATAAGGCCCGCTTTATCAATCGTTGATTAAAGAGCTGATTAAAAACTTCATCATGATCAAATATTTCGTCATGGTTCGAAGATAATTGGTCTAAATCAGTTCTTTAAATTTCTTAATCGACAATTGATAAAGCGGGCCTAAAAATGATAATTTTATGTTCAAATTCGGAAAGTGCTAGTTCTCTGCTGAAAAATCGCAGATCCGCCAGACCGCAGTGGCCCGTTGAGCACATTAAAATATAATTTTCGAATGGGGTTAGCCTTTCAAAGCCCAAATTTAGTGGATTTGGATCAAAAATAACCAAATTTTTCGGCTTTTAATCACCCAAAAAGACCGACCGAAAAAGACGGTCCTGATTGGAATTGTCTTGTCCTGATTTTCACCCCCTTTGGGCCCAAATTTCATAGATTTGGCCCTTTGAAAAATCAATTTTGAAGGATTGATTCCCTCGAAATCCAAATTTGCGGGGTTGACTCATTAAAAAGACTCATGTTTTACGGCGTTCAAGATAGCAATTACACACGTTTATGGCCTTCATAGAAGCGGATTCGTCACTAAGGGAACCCAATTTTACTGTTTTGGCAAATTCGAAAACCTATTCCACGTTTGGCTTCATAAAAACAAGCAACTCCGCTGGTTAAATTTGGCTGTTTCAAAGCCCAAAGTTTGCAGATCTGGCTGGTGAACCCGAATCATGATTTGGAAGGTGCGAACGATAATTTTTAGGAGTCAAATTTAACACGACACAATTTTTTTCTCGATTCCTCAAACATCGAATTGTGGGGGGGGGGGGGCATTCGCTGACTCTGAACCTTCACCCGCCACCGTTTTCTAAAAGGGTTTTGGGAATGTGATAATCCTGGGGAGGAGGGGGGGGGCTAATACGATCAGCCCGCCCTTAAATCCGCCAATTCTCCCAAAATGGAGTGGAGGCCATGTGCCTGGTTGCTCGATTTGCAAAGGCACCACGAAAGTTACATATGAAATCTCTTGAGAATGCTTCTTTCTTCCTCTTTCCTCTTTTTCATTCGCCCCCCCCCCCCCACCACGTTGACATCGCCGCTTTAGCTCGGTGTGTGAATGGTAATATGGAGTTTCCGTTCACGGGCTCTGCGTTTGTGTTGTGTGGTGTCTGTGCAACCTGTCAGGATGCTTCGAGTGAATGGATTTGTTTGGTTGCGTGGACTCGGCAGGACGTGGGCATTGAAGCGTGTGATGCAATATTTTTTTTGTTTCTGCAACAAATGCACGGTTCTTAATATTTGCCGTGAATTAGCGGCTTTTTCCACTCTCTTGGCCATTAGTTAGCGCCTTTTCTCAATTCTGGCCAAGATGATTCCTTAATCAAAGAATCGCGAATTGGCGTTTACTTAATTTTAGTCGCGAATTAGCGTTCTTCTCAATCTTGGCCATGAATCGGCCCTTTTTATGAATTCCACCCATGAATTAGCGCTTTTTCTACATTTTACGATTTTTTTCACAATTTTGGTCTGGAAGTCGCATCTTGAAACAGCGACTGAGCGTTTTTTGTTGTTTTTTTTTTATCAAAGTTCTAGCCACGAATATTTGCGCTTCTTTCCAGCCTTCATGGCGCATAATTCACGAGTCAGGTCCCAAAAATGGCTAAACTGACACTTTGCGCCTTGCAGATGCGGCGTGTCTCAACATTCTCACGCCTAATAATATGACTTGCTACAGAGCCAAAACGAGTGGCCAAGCCGGGCATTCGCGCCCTTGGAACATTAATTGATTATTAGCGTCCTAAAACCGATGAATGGCCGTGCATCTTGTACTAACCTGTAAGTTACACGCATAAGAAAGGAGATGAAAGGCTCAAAAAAGTCATATTTATGAAAATTTAAGGGGAGCCCTTTTCTCGAACGGGAAATTATTCCCCACACGTTTCGCCGGCTGCCTCCAGCACAGATAATTAGAAAATCTCACGATGTAACAAAACGAGAAGGTGTTTTCCTGGTCAAAAGGCAAGATACTCGTTTTGAAATTTTTCATTTCAACATTTCGTGCAATTACCACGACTTTATTTACACTTTTATTAGCTGAAAATTAAAGTTTCTTATAGCCATCACGTGTCAATTAAACTCAATTGGCGTTATCCAGACCACTATGTACAGTAATTAAAGTACGTTGGACCCCTAGAAAATTAATAAGTGCATGGGAACAATATTCTCATTAGGTTTATGCTAATAAATCCAAGTCGTGCTATAAATGAAATAATAGACGTCGAAAGGATTATTTTACTGGCTCTCAAACCCATTAATTCGATATCAGAGGTTTTTAGCCTTTAAAACGAGATTCAGACGAGTCATTTGTGGCCAAAAGATTTCCAGTTATTTTAAAAAACGCCCGAAAAATATATTTCACAAGACACCCCGCATCGTTTCGATTGTTATTAGGATGCAACCGTTCCAAAGTACGCGATAAACTCTTTCGAGACAATAAATTTTTCTGTAGACATTTGTACCGTTGGATCACTTAAATTAAAGTGACCGAAGAACATTAGAGGCTTCGTATAGTGGAGGGGAAAAAAAAAGGACGAGGCGGGGGTTATTTGTCACATTGGAGCACCCGCGGTTGTCAACATAAACGCTTCGTCTTTTGTGCCGAAGTATCTCGGAGTAAGTTGTGGACTTGTGGTCATTTCGCTTTTGCCCGAGAGAAAGGAAGGGTAACGGAGATAAATTAATTGTATCTTTCCGCTCTTTATTTCGAGGAAAACCTAGAAATTGATCGGTTTGTTCTTGCCGAGTGCGGGCGTTACTTTGAAAACTTGAACTTGCGTGTATCAATTCGTTATAATAGAACGAGAGCAATGCACTTTCTTTCGATTTGTTCCTAGGATTCTCGTCATTCTCTGCTTTGTTAGAAATGACAGTGAATTAATTGCCACTCCCCTCACCCGCCCAATCGTTATAAGCACGCTATCCATCCGCATCCCCAACTGCTACTAATTCGTCTGATTATCTCCTTCGACCGCCACCACATCCACCGCCCACTCATTCGACCATTGTTTAATAGTTACAGCGGAAAAAGACTCAGCGGAGACTTCGACATTCCTGCACTGCCAGCCTCCAGATTCGACCCCGTTCCACGTTTCGGCGAACCACCCATTCCGCTGCCGTCCGCGGACGACGACCTATTCAGTCCTGGCATGTGTCACGCCAATGACGTCAGTCCGACGTTTGAAAAGCCGCTGACGTTGGAAAAGACGATTGAAGACGCCAGGTTTATTGCTCAACACGTTAAAAACAAAGACAAGTTTGAAAATGTAAATCATTTTTAACGACAATTTTGCACGCGTCCTCATCGTCACCGTTTTTTTTTTGTTTTTTTTTTTAAATTCATTCTTGTCCCTCCAGGTGATAGAAGACTGGAAATACGTAGCAATGGTGCTCGATCGGTTCTTCCTCTGGGTATTCGCTATAGCCTGCGTCATGGGTACCGCGCTGATCATTTTTCAGGCACCCTCATTGTACGACAGAACGAAACCCATCGACATCAAATATTCGAAAATCGCTCAGAAAAGGATGCTCATGATGATGGGCCCCGAGGAAGACTAAATTTACAACTGTGTGGACAAATCCTGAGCTAAACAGAAAATTATTTATAAATAATAACCGTTTATAAAATCTAAATAGTTATAAATTGTAAACAATTTTAATGAGAAATAAAAAATTATATTGAATATTACGGGTCACCATAGGAAAATCTTGCTTGTCTTAAATTTTTGGCCTAGCAAAAGAAGAAAACATAAATTATTATGCCAAAGGTGTGAACACCCACACACTTTTCCACAATATCTCCTCATGCACTACTATACCGGCTCCAAGGCAGAGTCCGAGTCCAATTGAAAAAAAAAACAAAAAAACCAAAAAAAAACACCAATTTCTTTTCAATTTATTTTAAAATACATTTCAATTTGAAAGAGGCAAGCAAGAATTTCTAATACATTTTATTCTCTTAAGCTATTTTTTTAACTTGTCGAGGCGCAGTGGTTGAAAATTTTAAACTGCTATGATTTATCTGTTAGGCGCCTACTTTTTTAAATAAAAAAAAAGGGGAAAAAATATTGCTTTGTGATTAAATTCAAATTATGTCAACGCCTGTACATAAAAGACAAACTATATAGCATGATAAACAATAAAATATATATAAACAAAAACTAAATAAATAACGGCTCCTTCGATTTCACGTCGAAGTACTTGTGTAAGTTTAGCTGTAGTATAAATAAAAACAAGAAAAAAAATATAAAAGAAATGTGCGCATATTTATTGTGTTTGCACAGCCTTATTCCAGTTTTTTTGAAAAATAAAAAAGAAGAAGAATTAAACTAAGAATAATCACCACTTGCTCATTTTCAAAAGAATACGTATGTAGTTACATTTTACCGACAAATAGATTGATCAGGTTATAAATTGTACATAGGTAAGTATTTATTGTTTTCTAGTTGTTCTCAAAAATTTTTTTTCCTCAATTCGGCTCATTTAACTTGATGTTTAATGCCAAAATTGTGTAGGTTATAAAGGAAAGAGAAGGGTACGCTGTATAAATAATTTATTTCGCGCACGGATGTGTAATTTTTTTCAATCTCTTCGTTCGATGTAAATATTCATGTGAAATATGTGCTAAATTTATTCGCGCATGATACACAGTTTCTAAATAACTTTACCGCAAAATGACTTTATTTATTTTTTTGTTTAAATTATTTTAGCGCTAATTATTTTTCGCATTAAGGCTTTTGTGAACTGCGTCCAAACCAATACTCAAAAATTTTACAGAACCGCGAAAATTAATTTGCCTGTCTACAGTATTTCACCCCCCCCCCCCCACCAACAGTATTCTGCAGCGTTCAATCAGCAAGACAATGATTGCCGGTCCCACATCGGCCTAGATTACTTTTTGTTTGACGTTGTCACTATTACATTAAAAAAAAAAATAAAAATAAAAAAGCTTCTCTAGTGTGAATATGAATAATTTATTTTAAATAACAACAAACAATGTTTCGTTTGAAAAAAATGCTTACCTATTGCAAAATGAAGCATCTAGAACAATCAAATTAATTTTAAGATATAATTTTAAATATTTTCGTATAAATTATCAAAACTGGTGTCTTCCCAAAATATTCATGAAATAAAAAAATAAATGTCATAAAATTGTTATCAAATCAACTTTGTAAATAAATATACGCCATAAAAAAAGGAACGAACGTAAATAATCGCATTGTATAAATAATATTTCAAAATTAAAAAAAAACTATTCCAAAAATACTCAATTGCTATTAGTTATCAAAAAAACTCTTTTGTGATATAAATTGGTTGTTAATATTTGAAATTAAATTGTTACCGTTTTCTCAAATTTTGTTCTGTTTGACTCTTGCTATCGAAATAAAATTATCTGATTGGTTTCTCGTTTTAATTGGGGCAAATTTTAATAAATTTTTATGTAATGGTTGTGCTTAAGCTGTAAATGGAAAATATATGTGATAAGTAAATGCTTTTTTTTTGTTACTTTAAAAGAAGAAGAAAAAAAAAACAATAATGAATAGTTTCTGTTTTTAACAACGTGCTACAGAAAACTGTTGTTGTTTATTTCAGAGATGAAAAAAAGTTGGAACGAATAACACTATCAAAAAATTGTTTTTATTGAAAAAAAAAAAAAAAAAAACTAAATAAAAAGATAATTTAACCAACAATGAATTATGGTATTTCTAATGCATTTGATAATTCATAGGACGAATAGATTTTTATACGTAAGATGTAATGGAAATATTTTGTGAAAAATCATTAATAATTAAGGAATTATAATTGCTACAAGTTAATTGTGAATGAAAAAAAAAAAGAATTAATACTCATGGGTAATGTTGTTGAAGTACTAGAACATTCTCTTTTAAATCCCTACATCGGAGAACTAGAGCAGTCGGGAGACGAAAGTGACCTTTGGGGGAGGGGGGGGGACTGACTGGTAGACTGGACATCCAGTAGTTGATGGCGCAACTGATGCGTCTAAGCTGTGCACGCAATTTCTGATATCGCGCTATGTCGCAAGCCTCTGACGCACGCGAAAAGAAACAAGTGGAGACATAGCATTATACGTTCCTGGTTCTGACGGAACTGTTTGGCAGTTTCAAGTGCTGAAGTACTCAAATATTGAAGTTACGACACATTATTTTTCCCCTCCCTCGTCACCTTTTTAACGCAAACTGACGTTTTAACTCTTCGAGTTTCGCTGTATCCTGGGATAAAACTGAAGAAGTTTCCGGCTCTACCGTTGTCGACACAGGGGAATCGCTTTCATTACCGGACCCGCACATCCGTCATCAGTGCTTTCATCGAGCTCATTGGCGTCCAAGTTGAGGGCGGGCTTGAATGGCAAAATTGAATCCATGCGCCCTAAAAACTGCCAAACTGGGTATCCAAACCAAAACTGACTCTTGCGGTCTGAAAATAGCTAACCTGACAATTCGCAAAACAGGCAAACTAAAATAGCTAAACACCTCTGCCCTGAAAATATCACACTGCGACTATTCATGCCCTTGAAATGACCATACTGACAGTTTGCGCTGTATAATTAGCCAAACTGGCTATTCATGCCTTAGAATTATTGGCAAAAATGGATCTATGCGGCTGTAAATGGTTGAACTGCCATTCGCGCTTAAAATGCCTAACCCGCTGAACCGTGACCTGAAAATGGCAAAATCGACCATTGACGCGTCAATAATGGCCAAACTGAGCCTTCACGCCTTGGATAGTCTGAAATATTTCTAGTCCTGCTCTAAAAATGGCAAAAGTGTTTATTGACGCCCTAAAAATTGCTTACTCGTACTGGCGATTCACACTCTAAAAATGGCCAAACTGATCATTTGTGCCCCACAGAGGCTCTACTGATGTGTTATGCACCTTGGACCGATGAACTGACCACCTGCATTTGCGCAGAGAACATGAGCCGGCCCCACCTTTCCAATTGATCTTTAGGGTTACGAGCACCCTAAGGACTACTCTAGCGCTATAAAATTGCGTAACTGGCATATCACGTCCTGAAAATGGCTAAACGAGTCATTCGTGATGCCCGGGGAAATGGGGAAAATTACCATTCACACTTCAAAAATTGCCAAACTAAAGATCCACGCCTCGAAAATGGCTAAACTGCTGACGATTTCTGCCTTCAAAATAGCCAAACTGATCAGTTGCGTCTTGTTGATGGCGTAACTGGATTATTCATGATATAATCTGAATCGCTGCGCCGGGGAAATGCGTGCCCATAAAAAAAATTAATTGACTTATTCGCGCCCTAAAATCTATGAACGTGCCATTCGTTCCCCCCCCCCCCGCGGAATAGGACCGTCGTCGTCACCTTTTACCAACTGATAGAATACCACCCCCACCCCTTCCCACAAACTGTTGGTTACTGCAATACTTCCTTGCAATAAATGGCTTGTTTGGCACTGTTAACGCTCTAAAAATAACTAATCGGAGCTTTCCAGTTTCACACCCCATAAATCGGACATAATACAGACGAAATCCCTGGATGATAAATCAGATTCAGGGGCCGTCAAGTTTCACGTTTTGTTAGACTATGGTGAGGGGGGGGGGTTGCGAGGTTAAGAAAGCTTTTGAACTGGGAAACACAATTCACAATTCACTGATTTTACTCATTCACAAATGAAATTTCGTCATTTTCGCACTTACAACCCCCTAATTTTGTGGATTTTCGTTCCTCCCAAACCTAATGACCAATTTTTTCTCCGTTTTATCCGTTAAGTGAATTAGCACCTTTTCTCAATTTTAATAGTGCGAGTTAGAGCTTTTTGTTCATTTTAGCTCCGAAATTCACAATTTTCCCTCAATTTTAGCAGAAAATTAGCGATTTTTATCACAACATTAGCGACGAATTTTCCTCCATGAATTGGCGTTTTCAGTTTACTCAATTTTGGAGGTGAAAGCGTTTTCCCCCCTCATTTCAGCCGTAAATTAGCGATTTTTTGCGGATTTTATCCGAGAAATGGCGTTTTATCTATTTTAGCTCTCTTATATTAGCGCAGCGCCGTTTCTCAATGTTATCCGCGAATTTTGGCCATTCATAATAATGGCGGCGAGTGTTAGCTATTTCTTAAATGGTTTCCGCGAATTGAGTATAGAAACCATTTCACGAGTGGAATTAAGAAAAAAAACGCTAATTCGAGGCTAAAAGTAAGAAAAAAATCAAGGCTAACATTGAGAAAAAGGCTAATTCGGGGCTAAAACTAAAATAATGGCTAATTTGTGCAATAAAATAATCACATTGTGGGTGAAATTAGTCCGGTCCAAAAAACGCTAAATCACGCCAGATAATTGAGATACATGACTATTTCGCGGGATAAAACGCCAATTCACTGGTAAAATTGAGGAAAAGCTTTATTTCACTGATAAAAAATGCTAATTCACGGTTAGAAATAAGAAAAGCTTCTAATCCACAGGATAAAAAGCGCTAAATCACGGCTAAAATTGCAAAAATGTCGCTAACTCGCGGATAAAATCGTGAAAATGTGCTAATTCAAAGCTAAAATTTATAAAAACACTGATTCACGCCTGAAATTGAAGAAATTAAAACCAATTCACAGCTTCTGAAGCTAAGTTTGCGACTAAAATAGGAAGAGAAAAACGCTAATTCTCGGCTAAATTTTGAAACTTAAAAATTAGATAATTTGAGGTAAGAACTCGACATTGCAGCTAAAATTAAGAAAAAACGGTAATTCGCGGATAATTATACGAAAAAGCGCTAATTCATAGGGCTAAAACGGCACTTTGCGGCTTTTGTGCGGATAAAATACTGAAAAAAACTTTGAATTCAAGGCTAAAATTACGAAAAGCCTCTGATTCACGGGATAAAAACACTATACTTCGCGTCTAATACTGAGAAAAGACACTAGTGCACATAATTAAATTGAATTTAGAAGACCCTTTCTACGGACAATTATGGGATTACTCCCCCTCACCGCACTACCATAGTCACAACTGTAAATTCGAGGGAGTGGGAAGGATGATAATGAAGAAATTAATATTGAATTAATTGGTTAGTTGGTTAGAGCACCTGCCGCGAAACCAGGAGGTCGTGGGTTCGAAGCCCACCTGGGGGGCAATTTTTTCTGGGAACTCAAAACAAGTAAAAAATGGTAATTATTTCATTTCAAGATTAATTTCTTTCAGCCTCCCTCCCCCCCTCCTCGAATCCAGAGTTGTGACTAGGGTAGTACGAAGAGGGGGGAGTAATCCCATAATTTTCTGTATAGAAAGGGTCTTCTAAATTCAATTAATTCACTAATTGTGGAACATGTAAAGAAAAAGTGACTAACGCACATGTGAAATTAAGGAAAATCGCTGATGAAAAGCTAAAATGGAGAAAAATTAGTAATCCACCAAAGAAATTGAGAAAAACAAGGCCAATGACCAAATGACCATCGATGTCACCGCAAAAAAAAAAAAAAAAAAAAATGCACTGCTATTATATTGAGTAAAATGCCAGTTCGCGGCTTCTTAAGCCAATTTAGCGCCTAAAATAGAGGAAAAGCGCAAAATTGCGGCTTAGAAAAGACAAAAATCGGTAAATCACTAATCGGGAAGACATAAATGCAAAAATTCACTGCTTAAAAGGAGAAAAATACTGGCTGGCGGTAAGGAAAAGCGTCCGTGATGGACTTTGATCCGTGTTAATGGCTACAAATAACCTTTCAAGGAGTTCGTTTCCCCTATCGAGCGCGCGTCCCTCGGGTTGCGGGTGTGGGAGCCCACCACCGGGCCGGCCCCCTCACTAATACGGTGCGATGGTGGGTTGGGCGTAACTTGAAATGCTACTCGATTTCAGCCAGCCACTCTAAAGAGATTTGTAACGCGAGCTCTCATTGGCTGACAACTTTGCGCGTTGATTCAAACGACCAAAGAGCGCTCTGCCGGACGACAATATGAAACAGCTAGTGATTCCAGCCTTTTTTCCCTATTCATGTTTATTTTTGTTTTAATTGATTAAAAATTTGTGACGTCACAGTAGGCAGATCCCAAACAATTTTCTTAAATGATTACTAAGGTTCTTAATAATGACGAGCTGAAAACATCGCAAATATGCATGTAATTGTTTTTTCTTTTGCACATTGTTGAGGCCAATGAGAGTAGTTTATACTCAAGTTTGCAACCTTCAAAACCTTGTGCTCAACTTGTGGCACTCGAAAAACCACGAAATTCCATCAATTTTTTAGGTTGTTGAACAAAAATACCAGAAGAAAGCATTTTTCGAGCAAGACCAAAGAATACATTGTTAAAGCCAACTAAATTTGCTACAATTTAAGCCCAGTCCGAGCGTCCTACGTTTGTTATTTTCGGAGATACAGCCAATCAAGATATATGTAATATGGCCAAAAAGCGAGATTTTATTGATAGGGTTATTTTTCAAGACCCGTAGCACTCAAACATAATGTTCCTACAGAATATCCACGCGAGAATAATTCTTAGGCAGTAGCTCCATTTGAATATGACGCTATTGACTAAAATTTATTTTCGCGTGGATATTCTATAGGACAGGGTGACTGGTACTTGGTTGAGCAAAATAATAGGGGTGATTAAACATCCTACCTCATGCAGTGGCGGATTTACAGGGTGGTTTCAACCCACCCCCCACCCCCTTGCGAAGATGGCATCTTGGCGTTTGTCACTCCAATTAGGAAATACTTATACACCATTGATTCGAAATAGTTGAAGGAAACTTCGCGGAGAAAACAGAGAATATACGCTAGCACCATGTTTTTATAGGCCCAAATTGAGAAGGCGTTCGAATGTGCTAATGTTGGGGCAAGAGGGAGTCGAAAAGCGCTAATATTCGTGACTGGAATAGCGAATAAGCGCATATTCGCAGAATAAAATGAGTAAATAACTAATTCGTGGCTAAAGATTGAGCAAAGCACTAATTTTTCGGCACATAATTGAGAAAAAACGCCAATACGTGGTTATAAAATTGAGAAAAAGCTGCAATCCATCGCTCAGCCAGATCAACAAAATAATATTGAAAAAACACTAATTCGTGGTTTCTCGAGGCAACATCAAGACTGAAATTAAGAAAAATCACTAATTCATAAGGATAAAAGTGAAAAAATCGCTCACGGTTAAAATTAAGATATACGTAGAGCTCATACGACGTTAAAATTGTAAAAATTCCGCTGATTTGCGGCGAAACTAGAGAAAAGTGTTAAATGTGCTGATAAAATTTAGAAAAACGCAAATTCAAGGACGCGTTTTTGCTTAATCGGGAATTGCTTCAATTCGTGGCTACAGCTGCTGCCAAACAGCGCGTATTAGCTGCTAAAATGAAGACTGGCGCTAATTTGCGTATCAATATTCGAGAAAACGTCTAATTCTTGGCAAAACTAGAGAAAAACATGGAAGTAAAAGCCTAATGTCCTGTTAAAATTGAGAAAAACGCTAATTCACGGAAACATATCTACCAAAACATGCTTGATCACGGCTAAAACTAACGCAAATGCAGGTTCCCGCCTAAAATTGCGATAAATGACTATAATTCGCTTGTAATATTAAGAAAATGCGTTAACGCATGCTAAAGAAAGAATTCGAGGCTAAAATTAAAGAATAATTCGCAGCTAAAATTGAGGGAATTAGCTGGATCATTGTACAATGGCAGCACAATGGCTAATAGACACAATAGCTGGATCATTGTTTCATAAAAAGAAAGATAAAATCAGATTTATGATCGAACCTCTCCCAGGATAAAATACTAGAAGGTTGAAAAAAGTGGTTTTCGGGATGCTGTCGGTCTGTCGCCTTTTTTCCCGATAAATTACGTGAAAATAAAACCCTAGCCGTTTCTTGGTATAAAAGCGCCTATCTGACCTTTGTTTTGAGGAAAAAAATCATTTATCGGACATGTTCTCCCCGCACCGAAATGTCGTTTTACGGTTTTAATTAGTTATAATTTCAAAACAAGTGATTCCACAATTTTTGAAATATTTTTTAAAAGAATTCCTCGTGAAATTTTCTTGCGAATTGACTACAATATTACCGAAAAAAATCAACTTTTCTGTAGCCAAAATCGTCGTTCTTAGCGCAAAAGGACCAGTAGCACAAAATAACGGTCGAAAGTGCAAAAAAAGGGGCGCGAGAGGGCCCCGAAAAAAAGAAAATTAAGCAAAAATTGTGGGAGAAGTAGGATTTGGCGCGAATCACATTTCTTTTCGTGAAAACCGTCGCAAATATAAACAGCAACTAGCAAGCAGCGTAAGATGAATAAAGTGGCAGAATCCATAACTCCCATTATTAGGGAGCCTCCCTACAATCCACGTGTCATCCAAATTATTAATGACATGAATTTGTCTCCCCTCCGCTGTACTTCGAAAGCATTGTTTAAGCCTGAGTGACGATACCCAGAATTGGTGGATGCCAGAATTATATATCGTGAGACTAAAAAACAAGCAAGGTAGCATGTCGTTCTTAATGTACATTCCAAAATTATTCCTTTGCATTACAGAATTGAGCTTCTTGCCCAGTCAAGTGATCTCATGCCCGTGAAAGGAAAAAGATCGAGAACCAACTATATGAAAACTTGTGTGAATGTGGAATATGCCTGAAGTTGAGTCAAACGTCACAACAAGGTGTTTGGTCCGTACCTAAGGTTTGCATGGCACAGGGGGCAAAGTTTGCTTTAAACGTACTCCCAGGACACCGGCCGATCCCCTGGTGTAATAGGCTTACCGCACGCCTCGGTGCTTATGGCATGCAGGGCTCTGCCAGCGGTGGACATTATATTACCCTGGCTTCTGGCTGGACCTTGAAGGGCTCACCCAGGAGTTTGTATGAAGAACTCGGAGGGGGCTCAGAGAACCTTCCGTGAACGCCGCAGTCATATCGGCTGCTCCGTCCATGCACACCACCGAAGTCAAAACACGACAGCATTGATGGGACCAGGGACGTACCTACTTGTGGAGGGCAGTTCTAAGGAGCATACCCGCCGAGGGGAGTTTTTAAAAAACATACCCTCGGCGGGCCGTTCTAAAGAACACACTCCGGTGTAGGGGCTTATCTCTTCGAGTGAAATACACACAGCGCGCGCTAGTTCGTCATCCTTGTCACTCTCGTGCTCAAGGGTCCAGTTAGCGATTAACTCTTATCGCTTTCTAAGAAGCGACGACCTCTAACCTTATTAAGAGGAGAGAGCTATCTTCGCAGGATCAGCATTTTCGGGCTTCACACGCCTGATATGTTCCGGCCAGCGAGACACTAGCTGAGGACCTCCTCATCAACCTCATATACGGTGAAAGGGACTCCATTTATGTAGACTAGATCAACCGATCCAAGAGCGGCACTATAATCCACTTAGGATTCCGTGCCTGGGCCGTGTGCCATGCCCCTGCACTTGGACAGTAGAGGGGGAAAAAATATTGGAAAAGCGCTGCTATTATGTTGAGTAAAATGCCAGTTCGCGGCTTCTTAAGCCAATTTAGCGCCTAAAATAGAGGAAAAGCGCAAAATTGCGGCTTAGAAAAGACAAAAATCGGTAAATCACTAATCGGGAAGACATATATGCAAAAATTCACTGCTTAAAAAGAGAAAAATACTGGCTGGCGGTTGAAATTAAAAACTTGCCAATTCATAGGCTTCTGGTGCCAATTTCGCGACAGTGAAATGGAGAAAAATTTGAGAGAAATCACCACCAATTCGATAAGTCATCGATGAAACTGAGAAAAAGTGCTAATTCGCGGCTAAAATAATGGAAAAAGCTTGCTTAAATTTAGAAAAATCGCTTCTTCGCGGATAAGATGGAGAAAAAGTCGCTAATTCGCGGTTTAAATTAAGAAAATACCATAA
Source organism: Corythucha ciliata (assembly GCA_038030265.1). NCBI lineage: Eukaryota > Metazoa > Arthropoda > Insecta > Hemiptera > Tingidae > Corythucha > Corythucha ciliata. Next base: position 44,513,052 of record CM075943.1, on the reverse strand, counting down.
CTCATCGCTAAACAATTATCCATCACCCTTTGATGGACGGTATTGTTAAAAATCAGGTGATAATATTGGGGGGGGGGCGAAAAGGTACCTTTGCCCACTCAATAGGAACATTGGGTGGGCGATGGCACACCTTGTCCCCCCTAACTCTACGCCTCTAGCCTCCGGAAACCGCGAAGAGTCGCTGTCATATTGGTGGGCGGACAAATTGGTGGGTGCGGTAATGGAAAGAATTCCCGCACCCACCAATATGTCCGTTGTGTATCGGTCATATTCGTGGGCGGTCATATTGGTGGGTGTAGCCACCAATTTGTAATAAGTTTTGCAGCAATTTAATAAAAAAAAAGGAAAATGGAATCTTTATTTTTTTTCTTCTCTAAGAAAAACATTGACGAAAGTAAACAAAAAAAATCTGATTAAAAAAAATAACAATGCTGGATTGGACAATCAAAAATGGTTCCAATTCCAACACTTTCCCTCATTGGATTTTTTTTTTTTTTTTTTTTTTTTTTAAACTTGAAGACCTATTTCTCCTCTGATGGAAACAAGCCGTACCTTGGAGAGAGGCTTTATTAGTAAGTCGGCCAACTGAAATTCCGTCGGTATTTTCTTAACCATGACATCTCTATTTGTAACCAACTCTCTGATAAAAAAATGTCGAGTACTTATGTGCTTCGTTCTTCGATGCAATTCATAGTTATTAGACAGCCGTATTGCTGCTTCATTGTCGACATTCAACCCAGGAGTATCAAGTTTTTCCACCAAGCCACCAAATAAACGTTTCAACCAGACTAGTTCTCTTGCGGCTTCACTGGCTGCCACTATTTCCGCTTCAGTAGTTGAAATCGACACTGAATGTTGTAGCTGGCTAAGCCATGAGATAGCTCCTCCTGCGTAGAGACATACAGTACCACGTGTTGACCTTCTGGTTGTCAAATCACCTGCGTGATCAGCATCACTGTAGCTTTCGATTATTCCGCTCTTGAAATTGGTTCTGTAGATGATTCCAAGTTGAGAAGTGCCTCTCAAATAGCGAAAAATGCGTTTAACTTTGACGCAGTCATTTCTTGTGGGATTTTCTAGTTTTCTTGATGCTACTCCAACTGCGAACGCTATATCTGGCCTTGTAGTAGTCATTAGATACGTTAGAGCTCCCACTGCTTGACGATATGGAAAATCGACTTTGCCATCGTCCACTTTTCCTGCTTCATTACAGTCCTTTATCATTGGCGTACAAGCTGGGCGACAATCTGCCATGCCAAAACGATTCAAAATTCGTTCGATGTAAGACTGTTGAGAAATTTTGATAGAACCATTTTCTCTTCGTTCCAGTTCGATTCCCAAATAATAACTTGCAGGCTTCATAACAACTTTGAATTCCGATTTCAATTCTTTGGTAAAATCGTCTAACATCTGAGGATTTGTTGTTGCTATGAGACCATCGTCAACGTAAAGTGCAACAATCAGCTTCTCTGAATTCTTCTGCTGGATAAAAAGACAAGGGTCCGCTTCACTTCTCTTGAATCCAATCGATTCCATGAATCCTCCGAAACGCTTATTCCAGCAGTGCGGGGCTTGCTTCAGGCCGTATAGACTCCGTTGTAGACGGCACTTTTTATTCGTTCCGTCATTGAATCCTTCGGGCTGTTCGACGTAAATTTCCTCATCTAACTTCCCGTACAGGAATGCCGTTGAAACGTCAAACTGACGTAGAGTCATTCTTTCAGACGCGGCTACACTTATTACGCTTCTTATCGTTGAACTTCGTACAACCGGGCTAAACGTTTGGTCGTAATCAACGTTTTTCTTTTGATTGAATCCTTTGACAACTAATCTTGCCTTGTACTTGTCGATTGATCCGTCCGAGTTCAACTTGACTTTAAACACCCACTTCGAGGGTAGAACCTTTTTATTGATCGGTAGTTTCTGCAGCGTCCAAGTCTCATTTTCTATCAATGATTTCATTTCACTTTCCATTGCTTTCATCCAATGCTCACTTTCTTTACTATTTATTGCCTCGTAGTATGAGCTTGGTTCTTCGATAGGGCAATCTTGAGCGAAAGCAGACATAACAAAATCAGAAAATCTAGCTGGGAGCTTCAACGTAGACCTGTCTCTTAGATTACTTTCGTAATCTTGTGCCGATGAGGTTACTTGAGAAGTTCCATCATCACAATCAACATGCTCTTCCTCTTCTACTTGTATTTCGCCCATTTCGAATTCCTCGTCTTCTTGATTTTGATGTTCCTCTGGCTGTAACTGTGGGATTTCTTGTTCTATTTTCCCATCCTCAGTATTCGTTTCGACACTTATTTCTTGCAGTGGATACTCTTCAAACTTTACGTCCCTTGACCGCATGAGTCTGTTACTTTTCCTTATCCACACTCGATACCCGTCAACGCCATCATATCCGATAAGTACTCCCTTTACTGCTTTTCTGTCTAATTTTTTTCGTTTGTGGCGAGGAACATGCACGTAACAAGTACTTCCAATGATGCGAAGATGTTTCAGACCAACTTTTCTTCCTGTCCATAATTCACTTGGCGATTTTCCGGGTTGACCGGAATTGCCGCTTATGTTTAAAATGTATTTAGCTGTGTTGACCATTTCTGCCCAGAGTCCTTGAGGTATGTCCCCATGTGCATGCATAATCGACCGAGCAGTTTCTAGTAAGGTTCTATGGTCTCTTTCTGCACAGCCATTTTGTTCAGGCGTAAAAGGCATTGTGAAGCGCTGTTTCACGCCATGCTTTGCGAGAATTTTCTTGATTTCTCTACTGTCGAATTCTCCTCCATTGTCGCACAACAGCTCTTTCATGGTATGACCAGCTGTATTCATCAAAGCTTGGAGGGTACTTCTGACTTCTGTCTGAGAAAGAAAACCTCTCGATATCTACTGTAGTCATCTTTAAAGACGCAGTAATATCTGTATCCGGACATGGAGTGATAAAAAGGTCCGCAAACGTCAGTGTGAATGATCTCTCCCACTGTCTTTGCTCGATCTCGAATGCCAAACTTTCTGCGGTGAGATTTTCCAAAGATACAGCCTTCACAAATTTCGGCGTCCAATTTTAGCTTCAGCCCGAACTCTTTTTCAACAATCTTTTTCACATGTTGTTTGTTTTGATGGCCAAGGCGTTCATGGTATAGCTGTAACTGATTGTCACAGGTTACGACGTTAATCTCGTTTGAATAAATATTTCTTAAGTCCATTTTGAAAAGCCCTCCTCTTTGTTTTCTAGTCCCAGTAACTATGATTCTGTTCTTGATTTTTAAAAAGCACGACTTTTGCTTCGACACGAAAACACTTCTTTCATGTAAATCTTGAACGGCCAAAATTGAGAACAAATTTCTATTAATCTTTGGAACGTACCACACATCTACAAGGATGACTTTTTCTTTCCTTCCATTCACCATCGCTTCCAGATGAATTTTTCCTTTTCCTAGTGCTGATACAGGTTCACCTCCAGCAGTGGTCACACATCGAGGGGTTTTGAATGGTACGAACTCTCTAAATAGCTCTCTTCTTGGGGAAACATGGTTCGTAGCTCCATTATCTGCGTACCAGTCATCACAGTTTTTGTCTAAAATAGTCTGCTTTATCGTAGTCAGCAAAGTAGGTTCTTCTTCGAGATATTTGACTTCAGCAGTTCGAGGCTTCGCTTGTCTTCCATCTGCTTTCCACTTGCTGCAATTCCTGACTGTATGACCTTCAGCCGAACAGTAGTGACACTTGAACATTTTCTTTTTCTCTTTCTTGAATCGAACTTTGGACTCTGATGCTTCAAATACTTGCTCACTGACCATGCTTTTGTCTTTCTGAGCTAGCTGTCTCTCGAACGCACAAAGCTGATATGTCAGATTGTCGATCGTTCTATCGGTCTTGGACATTAGCAGCCAGCTACTCTTAAAAGCGAAGTACTCTTCAGATAAAGTTCCGAGGATCTTGCAAATGAGTAAAATATCCGGCAAATTTGTGTTTGGAGCGTTTTCATTGCTCATCTCTTTCTTCAACGAGTTCCAGATATTTTTCAATTTCGATAAGTGAGAACTAATGTCGTCGTCAGGGTCTTTTTCGTTCGTAAACAGAGATCATAAACTCGATCTTCTGACATTCCTTCATACAGCCGGTGTAACTCTTTCCAGATTTCCCTCGCAGTTGTAAATCTCATGACTTTCTTCAAAGTGTCATCTGTCATATTCGTCGTTAGTACAAGAAAAACCGTGCTGTTTACTCTCTGAAACCGTTCTTTTTCTTGTCTGTAAGCTACCAACTCAGCATCACTCGCGTCTTCTCTTGGTTCCGTAGGAATCCTCATGGTTCCATTAACCACTTCTTCAGCGTCTGGAATTCCTCTGAGAAGAGCACTCACTTTGAATTTCCAGGTGCTCCAGTTTTCTTTCCCATCGAGAAGACCTATGTTTATTCTGGTTAATTCCATTTGGCTTTTTCTTTCTTTAACTCGCTTCTTTCAAGCTATGCTGCGGCCCATAACCTAATAAGTTTTGCAGTAATTTAATAAAAAAAAAGGAAAATGGAATCTTTATTTTTTTTCTCCTCTAATGGCCGATTTCACCAAGTTGGAGTTAAAGTGTGGACTACTTAACTCTCGGAGTTAAGGGTGTCTCGAGGTTAAGAGCTTTTACTAACCTTCAGGTTAAGACTAACTCTAAGAAGGGAAACAATTTTTGTCACTAACTCCAAGTTACCCGTAACTCGAACCTGAAATATCAGGGTTAAAAAAAAAATCGTCAAATCCTCAGGGTAGATTTCAATCGGTCCGGTCTTGGAGTGTGGGTTAGTTAACTCTTGGAGTTTGGAGTGCCTTCGAGTTAAGAGAGCTTCCGTTTCACCACTAATTTAAAGTGAGAGTTACCAAACCCTCGGGTTTTCCTCCATACACTTTACTACGTCTAAATTTTTCATATGCGAAGAACCTCCTCACTCAGAACTCAAATGAAGACATTTTGTCGACATTATTTCAACTTTTCCAGGAGATAATTCGAACTTGGGGGGGGGGGGGCCATGCTCAGGAGTAAAGACTTCAATCTGGTCGACTTTTCAAAACAAAGCTTTATACAGTTATAATTTTCGGGTGAGGAACGTATGATCACTGAAATTTATTTCTGTTCATTTCAAGCCGTATTTCTTTACCAGTCCTGGATTTAAAGGTCTCATATAAATCTCCAGGAAATTCCGCACGTGTGTACGATCTTCCTTTCCTACATAAGTCAACGATAGAGAGTGCATTTTCAAGGTGAAATTCTACGTGGATCTTACAGTTGCAGTGCAGAGGCATTGAAATCCAGGATTGGTACAGAAATGAGGCGATAATTTACGTAACGCGGAGTACTACCCCTTAAACGAAAGCTTAATAATGTTCGAAAATAATGTGGCTGGAATATGAAAATATATGCCTTACCTTTCTGAAGGTGGAGTGATTTCACCTTCAATCATTTCCAAGACTGACCTGAAGGTTGCTTTTGACACACGAAAACGGGTTTTGAAATCAATCTCGTCATAGTAATTTAGGTAGCTGATTCTCTTCTTGAATACCCTTGGTCGTCTTTGCAGCTGAATTATCATTTGTATGTCATCGTCGTCATCATCGTTTGATAATTCGAACGCAAATGACCGATGTTCTATTCTCAATCTTTGTACACGGGTTTTTCAAACAGTTATTTTCAAGGAAGAACTAAAAATATGCTTCACCGAAAAAGTATGCTTTTGGTCAGAAACAAGGTTATGTCCGAGTCAACGAGTTATTCCCTTGAAAAAGTAGAGAATAAGATCTGGGAGTTAACCACCCTGGTAACCCGAAGGTTAAGCCAAATTCCGAGTGGTGAAACACATTTTTTCAAAAAACTCGGAGTTACCCGTAACTCAAACTCTAACTTTCGATGATGAAACTCACCAACAGGGTTAAGCAGGGGTTAAGAGACGAAGTTCCTATTATTAACCCTAAGATTAATGCTAACTCGAAGTGGTGAAATCGGCCATAAGAAAAACATTGACGAAAGTAAACAAAAAAAATCTGATTAAAAAAAATAACAATGCTGGATTGGACAATCAAAAATGGTTCCAATTCCAACAATTTGTCCGTAGTGTATCGGACAAATTGGTGGGCCACCAATATGACCGTAGTCGGTTCCGGACAAAGCGGTGGGTCCGCCAGTATGATCGAACCATCTGGGGTTCGATTTCATCTGAAAATGTCTTGAGTGTGCCTACCAAATCAGTCAAATAATTGATAAATAAAACAAAGAAGTAATTAATTCCGAATAACCAAGCGAACTTAAAATCCTAGTGAACGTGAGTGAGGCACACATTTCGCAATTTATTTCCTTTCAAACCAGACGTGTATGTGCCTTGTATAATGTTATCACGTTGGATAAAATTTGAGAGGCCTATAAGGGCTTTATCAAATTGCTGATGGCTAAGGTGTTGATCAAAAAATTCACCTGTTTTGTCATCAAAATAAATATTCTTTGGTAGTAGAAATTATTCGCTAAGCCCGTCTACACACGGAGCGACTGAAAAGAAACTGGTTGGAAACTTGAGTTACAAACCAGTCACCTTTGAGTCTCTTCCATGTATTTTGACAAGACTCCACACACGGTAGTGATTGAAGTTTCCAAACAGTTTGGTTTCTTTTTAGTAGCTTCGTGTGTCCGATCAAAAGAAGAAAAAAAAGGTCCGATCATGCATTTTGATGGGCGGGGAAAGGTAAAAATAACGTAATTGTCGGCAAAAAAAAAATTGTCAGGTTAAGCAGTGTTATGAATATAGTTGCGTGCTGTCTCTGCATAGATGTGAAATATGAATTTTTGCTTCGCTCCCTCCAAGTATTATTTATCTACGCTCGCTGGTATTCGTCAAATAACGAGCGCGGTAAAAGCACGCGCGCTAACAACGACGCAATATTTTTCACTTTAGGTGCTATAGGGATTTAGGTAACAAATGCAGATGACAATTAACGGACTTTTTTATGATGTCGTTTTGCTTTAATGATGGCAAAGAAAATAAAGATCCTGCAAGAGTTTTCCTGTAGTTCATTCATCTCATCGGAACGAGTAAAAGGACATCTCTTCTTCCATGCCATCTTCTAATCCCTAGCTCTTCACACATCGTTCATTAGAATAATAATTTTAAAAAATTATGGGGTTTTTCTAGGTCCAAAATGGACCAAAAAAGTCCCTATAGACATAGGTCCGATTTCCAACCGTTTTCGAAATAATCAATAATTATAATTTTTAGTCCTGACGTTGGTTTTATTGGATTCAGCGCTTATAAGTCGAGAACGGTTGCACGTACATGCAATCTGATGGCACTAATTGAAAGAGCAAACATTTTTCCAGAATGGTCCAGTTATCTCCAGAAGTCGTACTTTTCCAGCTATCAGTCAGATTGTGGAGGTTTGTATCAATTTTAGGCAGTTTAGCCGTAACTTGATCGCATGATAGCGAATCTTGAAATGCTATCCAGGTTTGGCGAATTTCGTAAATACTTGCCTGATTAGTCAGGACCAAAATACCAAACTCAAATTATCGCACCCCTTTGTAACATTTCAAAGAATTGAACACATTCCGAGCGAAAAGAGCTTTTTTGGGGTGTTCTTTGCAATAAGCCTTTGCGAATAAATGAAGATGAAACAAACATGCCATGACCCATGTTTGCCACCATCACGACGAGACCAATAGTGCATTTTGACATAAATGAAATGCACTAAAAATTGAATTAAACACACTACTTCTCATTGGAAATGAAAAGTAGTGAAGTTGGAGTTTGATGACATCTGTCTAAATTTTTTTTTTTTTTTTTCCGTGATATTTTATTGCAACTGAACAAATTAAGCTAAATCATAGTTCATCTAGCAATATCAAATCTCATAACTTAGTTCACTATTAGGATAGTCATTCAACAAGTCACATCCTTTGTTTGTATTATAATTAATTTAGTGCACCAGGTTCACACGCACTACAAACGTCAACACAACACTACGAGGTCCGATGGTTTATTTCTCTTGAGTCTCCGGAGTTCGTTCTTATTATTCAGGACATTCGACATCTCTGGGTTTTTATGTTTGAGGAGGCGTCTTTGATGCTTCCGAGCGAATTTGGCAATGGTTTCGCCAACAGTTTCCATTTTCAGGTCGCGATGAATGTCATCGTTCCGCATGTACCATGGCGCGTTCACAATGCTGCGCAGCACCTTGTTTTGATAGGTTTGGATTATTTTAGCATTTGTTTTCTTAGTACAGCCCCAAAGCTGTATTCCATACGTCCAAATAGGCCGCAGAATTTGTTTATATATGAGAATTTTGTTGTCTAGAGTTAATTGGGACTTCCTTCCCATTAGCCAATACATACTCCTGAACTTGATGTTGAGCTCCTCTTTCTTCTTTTGTAGGTGCTTCTTCCAATTCAGCTTGGAGTCAAGTGTCATACCTAAATATTTTACTGACTCAACATACGGAACCTTACTCGAATTAATATTGACGTCCAGGGTGGCAATTTTGCGGTTGGTGAAATTCACATGAGCTGATTTGTTTTCATTTAGCTTCACTCTCCATGTTTTAGTCCACTTGACAACCTTGTCAACAGTTGTTTGCAGTTTCCTTGTAGCTTGCTCAACGTTTTCTCCAACAGCCAAGATGGCTGTATCATCGGCGAATGTGGCAATAGTGACATCGTCACTTGAAGGTAGATCCCTTGTGTACAATAAGTAGAGGACTGGTCCGAGAACGCTGCCTTGAGGTACTCCCGCTGATATGGCCTTTAGGTCCGAGTATTTGTCGTCTTGCTTCACCCTGAAGTGTCTATTGGCCAGGTACGACTTTAGCAGCAGATAATATTGTCTAGGGAGGTCCCTGTGTAGCTTGTATTCAAGCCCTTCGTGCCACACCTTATCAAAGGCTTGAGCAACATCCAGAAACACGCTAGATGCAATATGTTTGTTTTCTAACGCTTTTTCGATCACATTTGTTATTCGATGTACTTGGTCGATCGTTGAGTGGTGATGCCGGAAGCCAAATTGGTGATTAGGGATTAGTTTTCGGTTTTCTATAATTGGCTTAAGCCTTCTTAATAGCAATTTTTCAAATAATTTCGATAAGACTGGTAGAAGAGATATAGGACGATATCCTGTTGTTTCATTCGGTGATTTTCCTGGTTTAGGGATCATTATTACCTCAGCTACCTTCCATTGAGAAGGTACATGCTTCAATCTGAACGCAGCATTAATAATATGAAGTAATTTCTTTAATGCTATTTCTGGGAGCTCTTTCACTACTTTACCTGTAATCAGGTCGTAACCAGGGGACTTCTTAGCGTTGATGTTGTCTTTTATTTCGCTCTTGATTTCTTTCAGCGTGACTGGATGTATTTCATACTCGTCAGTTTTGTACGTCTGAGTAACAATTTCCTCTGTAGTCTGCGTCGGATACGGCTGAAACGTTTCAAACAAGTGATTCGCAAATAAATCTGTTTTCTCTTGATTACTCCTAGCCCAAGTCCCATCGGCTTTCACTATAGGTGGTGAATGGGTTTTCGGTCTCTTCATGGATTTCGTAACTTTCCAAAGAGAATATTCTTTGTCTTTTTCAGCGGTTAATGTGCTTAAACAATTGCTTATTGTTTCGTTTTTTACTGTTCTAATCAGTTTCTTTAGATGATGGCAGTACTTGTTCAGTATGTTTTTGTTTTCAGGCGTTCTATTATTCATCCATTTTCTCCTTGCTTTTCGCTTTGCATTTAGCAAGTTTCTCACTTCAAGAGTATATGTCACTTTTTGTTTCATACAGTTGCTTTTTTGGCTTGTTGGAGTGCTGTGCCATGCGGCTTTCTGTATCTTTTCAACGAAAATGTCCAGTTCGTCCTCGAGTTGTTGAGGGAATTTCAAGGGAGCTTTTAGTTCGATTGACGACTCCAGTTTTTGCCGAAAGCAGGACCAGCATGTTTTGTTGTTAAACAATCTTGGCCCATCTTCCTTGAGTATCACGGACTCACTTACTGTTAGGATGACTGGTGAGTGGTCAGATACCAAGTCATTGTTGTCTTCCACATTTACGTAGCCGCTTGAAATACCTCTTGATATGAAAAAATCAATCAGATCTGGCTTTTTATTGGTGTCCGTTGGCCAGTACGTGAGCCTACCAGTAGAGTGAAAATCACACTTGATTTGACTTGCTGCTTTGTACAGTTCCTTCCCCTTAGTCGTAGTAATGCGTGAACCCCAGTACGTATTTTTCGCGTTATAATCACCACCGATTATGAAGTTTTCTCCAAGTTGTTTGAATAGAACTCTGTAGTCTTCATTTTTTAGATCGTACCTGGGAGGACAGTATATTGATGCAATAATGAAGTGCTTGCTTTTAAAATGGACGTTTACCGAAATCACTTGCATTTTATCTTCTTCAATTTTGAGTTCTTCGTAGTGCTTAATACTTTCTTTAATTATGATGGCCGATCCCCCTCTCGATTTATTACTTGGATGTATCGCATGGTAGCATTTGAAACCCTTTATTTTTGCATATGAAGCTTTGGTGAAGTGGGTTTCTGCTATAAGTAAGATGTCAATCTTATTAATCTGGAGGAATAATTCAATTTCTCCAATATGGCTAATTAATCCGTTTGCATTCCAAGTGGTGATTCTTAATGTCTTGTCCGTTAGAGTAATCCGTAAGCTGCTAAGCCCTTTTCAAGCTTATTCATTCTCTCGAATATAAGTTTGTTAGTGTGCTTCTTCTCATCTAACTTCTCAAGTATGAGCGTGAGCATTTTCTCCGTGCTCGACACTTCTTGTTTCGGCGGAGCCACCGCTTTTGCATAAGTGGTTTTCTTAACATTATTTTCGGCAGCGACTATCGTTAGAGATTTACGTCTTTCACTATTTCCGATTGAATTGGAGCGGCTGCGAGGCTCTGCAGTAAGTTGCGGCTTATTTGCTTTGTTCCTCATGTTCTGCAAGGCTTTTGCCACTTCGCATCCCCGGTAATTTGCAGGGTGATTTCCTTTGCAGTTCACGCATCTTGGAGCATCCTCGTCCTTTAGGGTACAGTCAGATGTTCTGTGCTGTCCAGCACATTTCACACATGCAGGGTCCCTACCACAATAGGACTGCGTGTGATTATAGCTCTGACATTTTTTGCACTGTGGGATCAATTTCGATGTCTTCCTCACTGGCTCTATCTTCACAATTAAGTTTAGAATAGACCTGATTTCATGGATTTTTTTAACGTCTTCATCTTTATCAAATGAGAGCATGAAGAGGGGGAGTTGTCTCAAGACGGTTTCAATCTCCCCCCTGTCATTTTCTTTCTTTTCCTTTCTCGCTATGTTGGTCGCGTCCAATATTTTGAGCCCCTGGTTTTTAAGATCTTCCATGATCTCACTTTTCTCGCAGGTAGCGTGAAGTCCTCTGGCAATGACCTTTATAGGTCTATCACCCTTGTCTTGGTATGTGTACCACTGTTTTTTGCCTTCTCGCAGTTTTTCCGTAATTAATTTCCAGCTTTCCCAGTTATCCAGGTTCAGTTTCCAAACGTTGTTGCTAAGGGCCGTGATTTTGATTTGTTCCTTTGGAATGTCCTTAATAATATCTTTGAGGGACGAGTAGTTTTTTATTCCCGTTATATTTATTGGCGGAGGAGGTGGGTCCTTTTTAGGCTTTTTGATTTCCATCTTATTGCGATTGATTACTTTTCCAGTTTGCAATGAGTTGGAGGTTTTCGGTTTACCTGTGTTACCATCTGAAATAATTTCTGGAGATGAATTGGCTTTACGTTTTTTGCTGCTCCTCTTGAGAATCCAGTCAGTTTCTCTAGCAAGCTCCTCTTCGTCGGTTTCATATTGTGTGGCGTTTTTTCCTTGACTACCTACTACAGCAGCCTGGTCAGCATGAGAGACAAGGGGCTGAGTCGAGCTAGATGCCCCTTTCTTGCTTTCCAAAACTTTTATATTTTGATTTAATTTCGAAATTAGTTCATTAGCTTGTGAGAGATACTCACACAATGAAGCTACGACGTCGTATAATTGATTAAATTCGCTACTTACATGGGGGTCTACGCTCCGAATCGCGCCAGTTACCTCCCGATGATGTAACAATTCTTGTTTTGTTTTTAAAACAATGTTTTCAATTGTTAGCTCACTTTCAACACCGTCCGGGTCAGTCATTTCGCTGCGTCAACATTCCCGCACACGAAACTGCTATAATGTCTTTTTTTTTTTTTTTTTTTTTTTTTTTTCGCGAGAGCACCTCCGATATTAACTCTTCGAGCACTCGCACAAGACTCGATCTGTCTAAATGAATTCCGTTATACTTACTAAGAACCTTCCTCTGCACCCGCATCTTTTTAAAAAAAATATATAAATACATAAAGCACTGCTTTCCAAGAGAAATATTCAAGGAAAATGGTTAATTATTTCGCCGACAAAGGGTTGTAGGGAAAGTCAGCCTCCCTCAAACGTGTGGGATAGAGCAAAAGGGTGTTAATTTTACCAGGATAATCCTGCTGTGGGGTGGACTTTACCCTGCCGTAAATCTAAAAGAACCTTTTATGAAGACGCGATTGATCTTCGCCGATAAGTACTTTTTACCAAGAAGCACCGCTTTTTCCGCAACCCAAGGTGGATGAGGGTATATATACCTGGTTTGGGAAAGTCAGTGGATTGCTCATTTTGTGAAAACCGTCTGGCACTCTAAACTAACATTTCATCAACGTTTTTTATTCTAATAAACGATGTGTTGGATTCGTGGTGCTAGGTGCAAATTCAAATTCGACGTTTTCGAATTAGGTGCTGAAGACAGTTGAATGATACGCAATTGTTTGCATTGAAACTGCAGTCTTATACCGAATTAATATAGCGTGTATCCGCGGCTTTGAGATGGAATTCTCCCTCCATCAATGTGTGCTGTTAGTGAGGGGAAATCTTATACATCTATAACTGCCGAATTAAGTTGCAATACTACTTGCAATAGTTGTAATGGGCGATTAGAACCGAGCGAATTTAATCTCTCTGCTTAGCGGCGCCGTTGATTACATCCTCATACCGTACAGCGCCGCAATGCATATCTGATTTCCCACTGATTTAAAAAAAATACTATCCTAAACATCGGACAAGTCGTGAAGAAATTAAATAGGCATCAGTAACTATGCACGGGTATCTTCAGGTTTTCTTCCTTTTTTTACTTATACTATTATAGACACGTGCTCAATATGTGTCATTCACATTCAATCAAACTATTACAGATCCTACTGCAAACTATATTTTTCAACTATGCTGAAATTATTCAAAAAACGAATGCTAGCAGCCTTGCGCATTATTGCGTCAGCAACCCCATGAGGTTGTGAGTGTGTGTGGGGGGGGGGGGTCATTTTTTTTTTTGCCCCGTTATTGTGATCCGAATCGGAACTTTAGACAAGTTACAGAGTAGCCCACAGGAGCTATAACGCGAATCACCGTGAAAATATACCATCGGAACTTCACTGCTAAGTACCTACGTTTAAATGATGAAGTTAAATGATACAATTCTTGCCATAACGTAGCATTATATTACGGTCAACCACTCACGGATAGCATACATCCATTGAACTTCAGCGCTAGGAGACTGAGAATCTGCTCTCACTCGCCCAAAGTTTCAAACAACATGAAGTTGAAAAAGCAATGCCACAAAGAATGATCATCGTACAATGAAATACCATTAGGCCAGTCAATATAAACATCAAACATCGCAAATATGCATGTAATTGTTTTTTCTTTTGCACATTGTTAAGGCCAATGAGATTAGTTTATACTCAAGTTTGCAACCTTCAAAACACTGTGCTCAACTCGTGGCACTCGAAAAACCACGAAATTCCGTCAATTTTTTAGGTTGTTGAACAAAAATACCAGAAGAAAGCGTTTTTCGAGCATGACCAAAGTATACATTGTTAAAGCCAACTAAATTTGCTACAATTTAAGCCCAGTCCGACCGTCCTACGTTTGTTATTTTCGGAGATACAGCTAATCAAGAAATATGTAATATGGCCAAAAAGCGAGATTTTATTGATAGGATTATTTTTCAAGACCCGTAGCACTAAAACATAATGTTCCTACAGAATATCCACGCGAGAATAATTCTTAGGAAGTAGCTCAATTTGAATCTGACGCTATTGCCTAAAATTTATTTTCGCGTGGATATTCTATAGGACAGGGTGACTGGTACTTGGTTGAGCAAAATAGTAGGGGTGATTAAACATCAAAAATACAACAAAAATTGTCTCATTACCTAGGGTCCGATTTCCTTTCCTAGTCGAGATAATAGATTTTTTTCACGTTTTTCAGCACATCACTGGTTTTCGCAACAAAAACAGCTGGAACTTGGGAAGCATGCTTCCTAGGTTAAATCCAACGATACCAATGGAAAGAGCACACTTTTTTCTGTGTGAGTAAGGACATTTTGTCCAAAGTTAGCGAAAGATTCTTGGAGTAAACTGGGAAAAGATCAGGATATTTTAAAAATGTCAGTTTTTGACAACTGTTCAAAGCTAGACTACATTAGCCATGGTGCTCCCAGCGCCCGGCAAATTCCTCTAAAACTGTATGAAGTAACTTGGTTTAATACTTCATGCTTATTTTACCCCTGTCCTTCGCAATGTTTTGAGAAAAATCCATTGTTATACCAAAAAATAAGCCAATTAGGCCCATTTTGAGTGCCCTAAAAGAAGATACGAAAGCTATTTCAAGAAATGTTTTTCACCTTATTCCACTTTTATTTGTGTTTCCTCATAGATTAGCATGGGAAAAGTGAATTAAGCTAAAAAAAAAAAAAAGTTTACCGCTATTTCCACAGTCTATCCGCTAAACAGCGCTTATGCCCGAGTTTAAACTGCGAATTTCTCCGTTTTAGCCGCGAATGAATGCTTTTTGTCAACTTTAACAACTTTAATAAATTAGCAACTTATTAGCGGTGTAATACCCCCCCCCAACCCCCATAAAGACATAAATATGCGCTTTTCCCCAACTTTAGCCGCAAAGTAGATTTGGTATCCTGTGAATCAGCGATGTTTCTTCAACTTTCCTCGAGTTGGCGTTTTCCACAATTTTAGCTGCAAATTAGCTATTTTTTCTAGCGGTTTACTCAGTATGAGCTGAAAATTACTCAATATTAGCCGTAAAATTCTCGAAATGTTTACCACAAATTAGCATTTTTTTTCGTTCACCGTAACCCATACACTGCGGAATAGCGATTTCGTCTCAGTTTTAGCCGCGAATTTGCGACTTTTTCACTCATAGCCATAAATTAGCGCTTTTTCTCAATTTTAGCCTCAAAGTCACTCGAGGAAGCCGCGAATTAACGTATTTCCAATTTTTGACGCAAATTTAAGTTTGTCTCAATTTCAGCTGTAAATTAGCGCTTTTTCGTAATTTTAGCAGTGTAGTAGCTATTTCTAGCCCGTGTATTAGCGAATTTTGTTCATTTTAGCCACGAATTGGCGTTTTCCGATATTTTTACTTCAAATTTTTTTTACAGTGAATTAGCACTTTTTGTTTCAATTTAGGCTGAAAATTAACTTTTCTCTTTATTCTAGCCAGAATAATAACTGATTTTCTCTATATTAGCCGCAAATTGGCACCGCATTAGTCATTTTTTTCAATTTTAATTATATATAGAATAGGGCTTCATCTCGGTTCTAGCCGTGAATCAGTGTTTTTTCTTTTACTCATAACCATGAATTTGCCGTTTACCTCAATTTTAGCCACAAAGTTGTTGTCAGAAGGCGGAATTAGAAATTCCAACACAATTTATCCGCGATTATGTTCCTCAATTTTAGCCGTAAATTCGCTGTTTTTTCAACTTTAGCTGCTTTGAAGCGTTTCTATAATCCGTGAATTCGCGAATTACCTTAATTTTTCAGCCACGAATTCGTGATTTCCTCACATTTCAGCCGGGAATAACACTTTTCCCCAATTTGAGCTGAAAACGAGAGTTCTTATTTATTTATGACAGGCTAATTATAGTGAATTTTTCAATATTAGCTGGTTTTTTTTACACTTCAGTCCCACGTTGGCATTTTTCCTTCAATTTTTGCTATGGATTAGCGTTTATTGTTTAGTTTTAGCCTCGAACAGAAGCTACGCATTTGCGTTTTGTCAATTTTTCAAGGTTTAGTGACTTTGTGGGTCGCGCTCTCTTCGGTATTCAAAATAACTAGGTTTTTTCTTTTGTTAACCTAATTTTTCATGGGGGGAGGGGGGTTTTAATTACTTCATTTAATTATGTTAATTGTGGGTTTTAAGTGGTTTTAATTATCTAACAAGGTCTCTCATTTATACATCGGGTGTGTTTAGAACGTGAGGCTTTTGTTCTAACGACCTGGAACTTTTTAACATTTCGGACTTTGGAGCCCTGAGGATGCTAGGATCATAGCGAAGCGTAGGCGAGAATAAATAATTGAAGACTTCGACGGGTGTTTTGGCTTTTTCTTCATAACTATATCAAAATAACGGCCAACGAAAAATTTAGAGGTCTTTTTTATAACGACAATGACAAATTGGGAAAATACGAACTCGCGATCAAACTGACTAATGTTGTTTTTTTAACATAATATTTGTTATTTTTGAAAATAAAAATTGAGGTTTGTTAGCTGTTGGCACGCTACAACTTTAACCAATTTTGGCCACGGGTTAGCGCTTTTAAACAATTTTAGCAGTGCAGTAGGGATTCTTTCGTTTGTTTGGCGATTTTCCTCCATTTTAGCCACGATTTGGCGTTTTCCTCATTGCCAATTAGCACTTTTTTCTCAGTTTGAGTTGAAAATTAGTGTTTTTCTTAAAGTTGGCCCCGCTAATTAATATTTTTGTCAATTCTAGCCGCGAAGTTTTTTTTATGTTTTAGCCCGCGTGAGCAATTTTTTTCTACGGATTAGCGCTGTTTCTCAGTTTGAGCCTCGATTCTTTCAGAAGCTACACAGATTTTATTTGGAACCTAAGGATAACGTTCTCAAAGTGACACCCCCTCTCCCCCATCCTAACACCTTCAGAATGTTTGTGTTCGTATTGTTATTTTGATTGCTCAGATTGGAGACAAATGCATAGCCGGTTTCGAGAATGCTGGTGACATCGGCCCAAGATGGGTTTAGGGTAAAGCCTTCCTCGACTTTATTCACCTTCTTTGACCTCGACCACTTCACTGTTATGTTTATGTAGAAAAAATACACGAAAAAAACGAGAAAATAAAGCAGATTCTAAGCAATTACTGACTGATTTACGCTTGAACTACAACCACCCCTTGCCCCCCAATCCATCCTTAATGAAGTACCTTCACTTTCGGAAAAACCGATTGAAAGAAATTCATATGTTTGTTAGTGTAGACATTTGAACGTGGACACATGAAAATTTTAGTCTGTAAAGAAGTAAAACTAAATTTCAAGTAAACTAAATTTCATTACTCCTTCTAGTAAATAAAATGAACGAAAATTGGCGAGTCGGACATTAAAAAAGTTGACGCGTATTGATACGAAACCTCCTACGCTAGGTACTCATAAAACAAAGGAACGACAAAGTGAGTCAATTTTTTTGGGGGGGGGGATAAAGATTTAAAATTTTGAATCATCACTGTGGTGTAACGCAGATGGCTACATCAATGACCGCGTATAAATTGATGACAACGCTGAACCGCATCGGTTTGCGTGCTATGGGCCACCATGCGACCAATGCCCGTGTTCTCGACGTTGAAGTGTGTAAAGGGCAGGGTCAGTTTATTCCTACGCCTCCTCCATCGCACCCCACCACCTTTCTCGATATTAATAATGCGAGGAAACTTCAGGATCGCGTCTTTGGGATAAAAACGGGAAGGAATATTTGGATTTTATCGGCGGTCAGGGCTCGTTGAACGCTGGCCACTGTCATCCAAAACTTATGGGCGCTCTTCAAGACCAAATGTGCGTTCTTCATCAGACGACGAGGTGTATTAATAACAACGTTCTGCCTGAATTTTGTCAAACTATTTGTCAGATGTTTAATTACGACAAGGTGCTCGTGATGAACACAGGTAAACCCCGGTGTCCTGCTTTGTTTCTATAAATAGATAGTACATGGAACAGGGTGATGGGGTTCCAGGTAATGATGCCGTGGAGACGGCCGTCAAACTGTGCCGAATCTGGGGATATCGAGTCAAGAAAATTTGCCCTAAGGACGCTATTGTTGTATTCTGTAATAACGGCTACTGGGGTTGTTCAATAGCATCTATCTCCAGCAGCATGGATCCCTTGCTTTTTGCTGGGTTTCAGCCGTTGCTGCCAGGGTTGAAACTAATTCCATTCGACGATCCCTGTTCGCTCGAGGTAAACATAATATTCCCCTTCAAATTCCAAACTCCGAGACGTTTTTTTTTTTTTATTATGTTTCAGGAGGTCCTCAGGCATCCAAACGTTTGTGGAATGGTCGTCGAACCCATACAAGGTGACTACGGAGTCGTAGTGCCACAAGATGGCTTCATTGCCGAAGTTCGAAGGCTCTGCACGCAAAATAAAGTTTTGTGGGTGTGCGATGAAGTGCTCACAGGGCTGGGTCGAACTGGTCTTATGCTCGGTGTGGATCATGAATGCGTTAAGCCCGACATTTTAGTCCTGGGAAAGGCTTTGGCTGGTGGTTACTACCCGGTTTGTATTCACCCCCCCCCCCTATATGATTTTGTTTCAAATAAAAAAAATTACTCGAACAAAAAGGTATCAGCCGCTTTGGCGAGCTGTGAAGTCATGGAGTTACTAAAGCCGGGCTCTCATCACTCGACCTTCAGTGGTAACCCACTGGGAGCTCGTCTCGCGTCCTGCATGTTAAAATTGATAAGAGAGGAGGGACTGTGTGAAAACGCCGCAACGATGGGGGCGCTACTCAGGGACGGTCTTCTCTGTACGTTGAATAAAGACGACATGCCGGTCATGCGAGGGCGAGGCCTTTTGTGGGCCATCAAAATCGATCCTCGTACGTATAGAAATAAGCTTTTTTAGGTTAACTCGTACAATATCCCCTTCCTCACACTTTAAAATCACGCCCTTACTGGGAATTTCCCACGCTCTAAAACAAAGGCATTGGCAAAGCCAGTGAAGTAGTGGAACATCTACGAGACTGTGGCCTTCTGGTCGATTGTGTCCGCGATGAGTTTATCAGGCTCACTCCACCGTTGATCGTGGATGAAAATGATGTCACTAATGCTATCGCTATATTTAAAAAAGTCATTAGTGACATGAAAGGATGTCGCAAAAATTGTTACTAACATAACTGTCGTGTCGTCATCTTCATAATTAAAACCGGAGCTCGCCTAAACAAATTGTTTTCTTTTGTTTTTTTTTTTATTAAATTGTCTTTAATTAGGAATCGGAAGTCCTTGTGAAATCTGCGACAATTTACGAGACTGCGGGCTTCTCGTGTGGCCGTGTCGCGATGAGTACCTCAGATTTACGCCACCATTGAACATTTCGGAAGAGGAAGTGACTCAGGCGATAAGCATCATCAAGAAAGTGATTGACCACATGAAGGGCTGTCACAAGGTGTGCTAGAAGAAAAAATAAAGAGGGGGAAATATCGTCCTCTCTTTACTGTGATCACGTCCAGTTTTGTCATTATAAAATAAAAGTCCCGTGTCTTTATTATAATTGAAACAATTCGCGTTATTTTTATTTATAAGAAGGGAATGGGGAGTGTAATGGAGGACGACAGAAGCCGCGGTGGAATGCATGCGAAGCGAGATCCTGGAAAATGTCATTTAATGTATCCATAAAGGCGCCTTTACATGCAAGATTTAAAAAGCTGAGCTGTGGGCTTCAACCAATCAGAGCGCTTCGAGTACACAGCGCGGAGCACTCTGATTGGTTGAAGCCCACAGCTCAGTTTTTTAAAGCTTGCATGTGAAGGCGGCTTATAAGTGAAGATACATAAAGATCCCCTCCCCCTCATTTAGAGGGTTGCAGTCAGTGCGAGTGTTCAGGGGGGTCTACCTTAGGCCGTCGGCGTCCATCTGATGCTAATGGTGGGGGGGGGGGAAGCTCAAAACGGCTTCAGGAAGGCAATTGATGTTAATTAAAGGGATAAATCAATTTCTGATGTTACCCGGACGACTCGGAAAGGCAAAGTCTAACACAATTCGAGCTTCGAGAAAAAAAATGGGCTACCCGGCGGGATTTGAACCCGCAACCTCTGGAATGAAGCTCGAACTGTGTTAGGCTTTGCCTTTCCAAGTCGTCCGGGTAACACCAGTAATTAATTTATCACTTTAATTGAAAATACCGGCGACAGAATTATTCTTCATAATATCTATCTAACAACATCTAGATAAGATAAAATTCGGCGAGGCTTACCGATAAGGAGAAACGCCTAGATTTTCTAGAAACTGTTGTGAATAACTGTTATAGCTTGAGCAGATTATGTTGGTCCGCCTGCTCTCGCGCTCTCCTGGAAGCATGACTTTGGTCCGTAGGTTAATTGAACTTGAGGGGGTTCCCTGGTCGAAACGAGATAGATACAGGCTCCGACTATGCTTTCGACGAAGCGTCAGAGAACCCATGAACGACAAATCGGGGGGGTTTCACCAGCAGACTGGATGGGTCTCGGGAGCGCGATCTTTGCGCAGGCGCTCAGCTGTTCTTTAAAGGCTGCCCATTGACTTACTAACAGATCGGGCGCTGGGTCGTCCCATCCGATTCCCAGGATCCACAACTCCTTTACGATGAGTTTACCGATAAGGATGAGGGGGTCAACCAACCAAGCGGATCGAACAAACGGGCAAAGTCCGACAGTATACCTCTCATCGTTGCAGGACTACTTAAGTCTTGAATTTCATAGGTGAAAACATCGGATTGAGGGTTCCACACCAGGCCGAGGACTTTCAGGAAGGGTACTTCGGAATCGAAATTTGTCCGGCCCTGACGTCTATCAGATTCTTCCACTCCCTCTAACGCTTTTTCCATGTTCGAAGCCCATTTTCGCATTTCGAACCCGCCCTTCTTTAACAGAGAGGACAATTCGAGTCTTAGGCACTGAGCGGACTCCACGTTTGGGCAAGAGACTAGCAGATCGTCGACATAAACCTGGTTGAGAAGTGCTGCGGACGCCGATGGAAATTCTGTGCCTTCATCCTTGACGAGTTGGTGTACTGCACGCATCGCTATGTAGGGAGAGCACGAGACTCCGAAGGTGACAGTGGGCAGAAAATACTACTCAATGGGCTAGGACTGGTCGAACCTCCACAATATTCCTTGGTAGACCGCATCTGCAGGCTGTAGCCTCACCTGGAGGAACATCTTTTTTATATCGCCGACGAAAGCTACACCAAAAGCTCGGAAGCCCAAAAGAACATCGACGATGTTTCGCTGTAACTTGGGATCTGAAGCAAGACAGTCATTCAAGCAGCGGCCTTTCGTGGTCCGAGCTGAGGCGTCGAAAACGATTCTCAGACTCTCGCCGTTTGCTTCCTTTCTAGCCACGGCATGGTGGGGCATGTAGTACCCTTCTCTGTCAGACGAATCGTCGCAGATGGCGAGATGACCGTAATCGAGCATGCCCTTTATTTCTTTGTGATACGAATCTCTGAAGGTTGGGTCCGAAGTGAAGCGCCTTTCAAGACTGAGAAACCGATGAAGGGCTCTTTCGCGGGATGAACCAAGGACAGGCTCGCCCTTCCTGAATAGTAACGGGACGACGTAACGCCCCTCTTCCGTCCGACTGTGCGAACGATGGAACAAACGATCACAGTACTCGTCCTCTGCAGAAATTAACGTATTTTCCGGGACCTTTTCGATCTCCCAAAACGTGTGCACCATTTCGTCGAACGTCACAAATAGCGTAGAGACCTCTGACGCGGAATTCACAGACGATTTCGAGTTTCGATGAGTGACTATGGGTTGAGCTGGCCCCATCAAAACCCATCCGAGTGTGGTTTCAATAGCTATCGGAGTATTAACCGCTCCTTTACGCAATCCCGATTTCAATAATCTTGAATAGATATCGGCTCCGAGGAGAATATCCACGGATTGGGCGTTTGAAAACGTTGGGTCGGCCAAATCAAGGTCTAAAATGTAATCCCAGTTGGGAGCCGCAAAAGAAGTCGAAGAGACATTCCCTGTGATTTGATCGACGCAAAGAGCGGTCATGACGTAGGATGGTCGTTCTCTTCCAGCTGGCGACAAAGAAACATCGACCTCGTAATTGACTTGGCAAAGGGCGTTAGTGATGCCTCGGATCGGAATTTTTGAAGGGGTAGTTCTCAAACCCAACCTTCTGACAAGGTCAGTGGTTACGAGGGTACATTGGCTACCTGAGTCCAGGATGGCACGAACAAGCACCGGAAGACCATTTATGTCCTTTACACAGACTAGCGCCGTTGACAGAAGCACAAGTGTGGGAGGGGGGGTGACCCCCCACCGAGATCCGGGTGACCTGAAGGGCAGCTCCAGCGTCAGTTGTCTCCTTCGAGTGGGCTTCCGGAGTGACTTCAGTGCGGCTTTGCGACGCTTCCACGAAATGAAGCACGGTGTGGTGGCGGCCATTGCACGAGCGACACATTTTTGGCTCTTTGCACTCGGATGATTTGTGGTCCCTGGAAGGGCAGACCACACACAATCGAACCTATTTCGCAGTATTGAACCGCTCTCGAGGACGCATGGCTAGGAGGCGTTTACACGAAGTCACCTCATGATTCCTTCGGCATACGGGGCAGACTGTATTTGAAGACGCCAAAAAGACGCTCCTTGTTGTCGCCGAAGCCCTTGCGGGCGCGACCTTGGGACAAAATTTTGGAACATACACCTCGGATGCTTCGATACTCCTTGCTCGCTTTCCAAGGAAGAAAAGGAGATCTTCGTACGTCGGATCGTTTAGGCCTAGGGAGTTTTCGAACATTTCCCGGGTGGTGGGGTCGACTTTGGAAAGTATTGTGTCGACTAATGGCAGGCTCCATCCCTCCACCGGGTATTCGAGCGCTTTTAGGGCGTCCACGTTAGTCATTACGTTCGAGGCAAGTTGCGAGAGCGTACAAGACTTTCCCACTGGGGGGGGGGGGGTGACCAGTGATTGACCTCCAATATTTAGTGGCAATAAGCCTCTTGTTGTCGTATGCCTTGAGTAGAGTTCTCCACGCGACGTCTAGGTTCTCCTCCGAGAGAGCTAAATGCTGGATTTTTAGTAGGGCCTCGCCGCCTAGGCAGGTGCGAAGGAAGTGGAGTTTCATCAGCCCTGAAATGGATTTGTTTCCCAGAATCAGGGACTGAAATAGAGCCATAAAGTTGGGCCAATCATCCGTTTTAGGACGGCTGAACGACAGTAGATCGATGACCGGAAGCTTCACGGAAGGCATTTCGAAGGAGTGCCCCGGTCCCGTCGGATTATACTTGGTATTCCTAGAATCGACAGAGATCTTATCGGGAGAAGGCGATCGAACCTCACTGTTTTCCTTACTATCACTAGATAGCTTATCGATATCATTTACCGCCTCGCGCCGAGGGGCAACGTCTTCTTGCGAGTCATTTGTGATGGAGGAGGAACTCGACTGTCTTGAACTGCATGAGGCAACGTTTTTGCCGTTAAGACCAACTTTTAGCTTCGCTTCGAGTTTATAGACTAAGTTCAAGTATGAATTTAACTCGGAGATTAAGGATTCCTCACTCACCTCTCCCCTCTCGTCGTCACGGGAACCTAAATCTAGGCATAAATCCCGGATCGAATCCTTGGACTTAACTAGGTCTTTTATTTCTATTATAATATGACAGGGAAGCCTCTAACGAGGGCGGCAGCGTTCGACGAACTATTTTTTGAAGTACGACGTAACGGAAATTTCGGGGTCTTATTAGCCAACGCATGGAGGAGAAGTGATGTTATCAGCGTCCGCGCCTTTTTACCTCGCCACAATATAGGGTAGGATTGGAAGGGGGAACACGTGGTTGCATTGGGCGCTAGCTTAAATTATCTAGCTATTGTTATTATAGAGAAAACTAAAGACAATATTGAAAAATAAAGTAATTTATAATTTATACTAAATGCTTAAATGCAAACTTTCTTAAAACTGTAAAAACTATCTACATAATATATATACATACAAAGTGTTGGCGCGAAGTCACAACAGGTGGTTTGTTGACATCCACAAAACATCAACAAAAGGTGGATTTTACAAGACTGATAATTGATAAGAGCGAACATGGCGTCTGTGATTTTACCTGTCTGATTATAGGTTCTCTACCCAGGTCTCACTCAACAAAAACATTGACAATTTAATACTTGATCAGTGAAAAAGTGATAAATTCCCCTCCCGTCCTCGCTAGGTGGATGATAACGGTAGGTGAGTAATTGCGGAAAAACCGGCTTTACATGTTTCAACATTAAAACAGTATATTACGATACGAGAGCGGAAAATTGCTCATTCCGAACGAGTACGATTAGTTGCCACACGAGAAGAAGTCGAGAGGCGGCATAATCGTACGAGCTCCGGAATGAGCTATTTCCGCTCGTGTACGGCATTTTCTCTAAATCTACCAATGGCCAAAGATAATAAAATTCGAACGAAATCGTTCAAAAACTTTAGCCTATTACGTACAAGAAGTCCTATGGAGGAAGAAATAGTAAATTGGGGAGGCCTCAAAATTCTTTAAAGTGAGGTGAAGTGGGCGGGGCCTCTATTTTATCCCAGCTGAATTCTATTGGTTGGAAGGTTTCAGATTTGATGATTCTTACATTTTCTCGCACTGGGGTAATATTCTCGCCCTAGGGCGAGAAAGTGGCCCATTTCTAAACGCTGGATAAGGGTTCAGTGAGCGGGAAAGGGGTTATTCTAGGGTATGTGTAGAGAAAAGCTTTTCTCTCTCTCCACTTGTTTCCTACCTCCACGGTCTTTACGAATACGAATCTTCTAATTTTCGATCCGTTATTTGTTTCATACTAATAAATTCTTGGATTCCTTCTTTTTCGTTCAGTTTTGGTGACAAACCATTCGCCTGGAAAATTGTTTTGGTCAGGAATTTCAGGCTTCAACGGTGACCCCAAGTGGCTACAACTAGTTTTAACTACAAAATTTTCAGTTAAAACTAGAATTAGGTATTGACCTTTCATCGAAAAAACGCGAATTAAAGCATTTCACTCAATTTTAGCCATGAATCAGGGCTTTAACGCAATTTTATCCGCGAACTATTCGTTTTTTTCAACAGGATGGAATACATTTTGACGCATTTCTGACAGTATTTGGTGCTTGACTTGACAGGAAAAACAAATAGTTCAGTTGACAACGCTGCCTGTGTGCTGAGCGATTGTTCGCTGTTTTTTTTCAATTTTTCGTTCTCTCATCTCATTACAGACGTCCGAGTGGAAACAATATGAAGTCATCTCGCACTCGATTTTTTTCACGAACACCATGCTTCCTTCCCATGAGGAACATGGAAGTAAAAGCGAGGAATTTTAAAATATTGCTATCATATACATAAATAATTATTATTTTAATAGTTAAATAAATAAATAAACAC
Source organism: Corythucha ciliata (assembly GCA_038030265.1). Classification (NCBI taxonomy): domain Eukaryota; kingdom Metazoa; phylum Arthropoda; class Insecta; order Hemiptera; family Tingidae; genus Corythucha; species Corythucha ciliata. The sequence goes on along the minus strand of CM075943.1, from coordinate 44,487,572 downwards.
ACAAAAATAACCCCGCAAAATAAGCCGCTATGTGCAAGACTGCTGCTCATATTTCAGACACATGCCGATATTATCGTCCGGATTCTCTTCGGATGGATTCGATCCAAACTGTACTCGAATGTTGAACGGTTTAACACTGCCTGCACACGTAATTTCCAATAAAAGTTCAATGAATAAAAACATAAAAATTTGATTATGTCGCTAACTCACTTTCGATGCGGCAGGGACCGTCCTTCCCAGAGCAGAACGTATTGCCGCAGTGAAGTAAATCACACAGTCCTGGACTTCCTACCGGCTAAAAAATAAACAAAAGGAAGCGTTAAATCGTCGAATCTGCGCTTGGTTCCACTCATGGTGGGGGGAGGGGGGGTTATTATTACCGCTATAAAATCCTCAGTGTCACAAGGCATAACGACCCTATCGCCGCAGGTCGACTGCGCCACCGACGGTGACCCTTGGCCAGTGGGCGTACCTTGAGCTCCGATGACGGGTCCTTCACCCGACCCTAGATCATCTGATGATGACACGGTCATTAAATTATCGGTGGAATTTCGTGGTAAATAAGTGGGCTACGTACCGGGAATAATAGGAGGTCCGATTTTGAACGAATTAGCATCACAGGGCTCATACGCAATAGAGCACATTCCTTTTTTTATTAAGAAAAAAAAAAATCATAATGCGAAAATTGCCTTTGAATTTTCCTTATTTGCTCACTTTCTTCCTGACGAATACAGATGTTGTAGTCCTGACTCGCTAAATGGCGTCCATTAATGGCGTAGTTCATCGTTTGAATTGTGCCTAGTGAAATCCAGAATTTTAGTATTACCTTTGGAAGTGCCGTCATTTAATTTATAATTAATTCCTCGATCTTTGGAATATTTTTAATTTCTCGAAAGATTACCTTTTGTACCGTGAAAATACTGGCTACAGCCAGCGGGAGCTCGGCGGTTGAACTCAATCTGCATTATCTTCCGGAATAAACAAAAATTAATTATTGTTAATTGAACAAAAAAATATGTGTGAGTTCACCTTTATTTCCCAAATTCTAGGGAAGAAACTCTGCGTCAGGTTCAACGTGATTTCAACGGGTTCTTTGGTGTTCTCTACGTCGAAGTACACTGTAAAAAAACAAAAAACACAGTGAGCGAAAAACACGAAAATAAAAAAATTATAATATTCGCGCGTTTATCGTGAGATTCCTACGGTGCTGGCCGCTGTTTTGTCCGCATATGCTCACGTCCCTGGAACTTCCACCAGTCACTTTGAACGTATCGGAGTCGCAGATACCCGTTTTTCGGTTGGGTTGCCCCTGTAAAAATAAAAAAAAAAAAAAACAAATAAAAAGGAGAAAGGCGAAAGTTGACTTAAAGCGTTTTAAAAGGCATTAAAGCAGGTTTGAACGACGAACCATGTTGAAATGAATGAAATCGAGACGGATTTGTGTCACGTCCGACGCCATTTTCTTGATTTTGAGTTTGCAGAGTCGCGACTCAGTTGATAAACTGGGAAAGCCGGGGCTGACGAAGTACGTGATATTGCTTTCGATGGTGGCTCCGCAGCTGACTGTAACTGAAGAGTAAAATAAACGCTCAGTAGAGTAAAATAATAAATTTTTTAATTATTTTGTACAGCCTCGAATGACTACAGAAGCGACCTTAATCTTACAATAGGTATTATAGTCCTAAGAACTGATGGTTCGAACCGAAAGCAAATTTATCTCAGAACCAACCCAACAACGGACCCTAGGACTCGAAATTTTTTTTGCGTATTGTAATTCGCTGAAAAAATAAGGAAAAAGCGCTAACTCGCATGGCTAAATGTGATAAATTCGCATATTCGTGGTCAAAATTAAGAAGTGCTAGGTAATTGATTAATTATTTGATTATAACATTCTTTTATTTAATTTAAATATGCCGACTAGTTTCGGCATTTACCCCGAAACTAGTCGGCATATTTAAATTAAATAAAAGAATGTTATACTCAAATAATTAATCAATTACCTAAATAATTTAACATTCACGATATAATCAAAATTTTTTTAAGAAGTGCTAATTCACGGCTAACAATAAGAAAAAGTGCTTTAAAGCTTGAAATGAGAGAACGCCAATGAAATTGAGAGGAAGCGCTAATTCGTGGCTAAAAATGAGAAATGTGATAATTCATTGCTACATTATGTGAATACACTGCAGGTAGCACAGAGAAAAAGCGGTAATTCACTGCTTAAATTGAGAAAACCGCTGACATAATATGAACAAATCTCTAATGCGCGGCGAAATTTGAAAAAAAAAACGATAATTTGCGCGGCATCCTAATTTACTGACACAGCCAAAAATCAACCTGGCACACTAAAATCGATAAAAATCTCTAACTTGCTGCTAAAATGGGAAAAAAGCGCTAACACGCATGAATAAATTTGAAAAAATCGCACATTCATGGCCAAAATGAAGAACAAGTGCTAATTTACGGTTAAAAATGAGAACAATATAGGGATACATTTCAAGCACGCCAATTCGTGATTTTTGGAGGCAGCTTCATCACTGGAATCGAGTAGAGGCGCTAATTCGGGGCTAAAATTTAGAAAAGTACTAATTCATTGCTACATTATGTAAACAATAGCGCCAATTCGCTGAAGTAATTTAGATAAAAAGCGCTAATTTGCTGCTAAAATGGAGAAAAAGGGCCAGCTCCGTGGCATGGCTGGACATAAATTTCGGAAAAGCTCTAATCCGCGGCTAAATTGAGACAAAATTGAGAAAATTCGCGGTTTCTAACGGCCACTTCGTTGCTGAGAGTGCTAAAGGCATGGCTTAAGCAAAAGAAATTGCTAATTCGTGGCAAAAATCGAGAAAAATTCATATTGTCGACTAAAATTTTTGAAAAGCGCTAATTGAGAAAAAGAGCTCATTCACAGCTAAAGTTAAGAAAACGCTAATCACGGATAAAAATAAGAAAAATAGCTATAATAATAGCAGATAATAAATAAGAGAAATAGGATATATCGGTAGTTTATGGCAGGGGGGCGTGGACAGCTTGACCTGAAAATAAGTCAGAAGCATCCCAATGACTATTGCAGGTCGGGAACTCGTGTATGGTGTAGCCTAAAAATCCTACAGCCTAAAAGAGGGGCAGCGTAGTGGAGTCAAGCGTATATACAATGCAGAAAATGCCAGGATGCGTCCTACATTGGTCAAGTCGGAAGAGCTCTCCGCCAGCGCCTGTGCGATAGCATTTAACCAGACCACAGTCGGGCTTTAAAGCAGCATGTCGACGAGTGCGCCTGCCCTTGGTGCACCCGAGTATCACGCTACACTTCTCCATTACGAGCCGAAAGGCAAAACAAAAATGATTTCTCAGGAGGATGTCGAAATTTACCAGGAGTTTAAAATGACGGGTTCGAGCGTTTTAAATGAAAGAATCGAAATGGCTTGCTCTCCTCTTCTCTCCTGCCTCCGTGATGTGAAAATAAGGCGAATAATTGCCCGGAATTGTAGGCTTTTATTTACTAGAAAACGCGAATTGATAATTATTAAAAGGGTAATTATAAAACCCATAAAATCATGTGGTTTAGCCAGGTGATGTTAGTCTTCTTTTCACTACATTCTCCCCGGTCAGATAAACATGACGATGCTAGAAATCAGTAACAAAGCCATTTAGATACGCTGGGCGTTTCTTTATGCGTGGGGTGTTCGATCTTCTAGGAATAGTTCCCTCCGGACTCATGACTTCTAAGTTTGTATCAACCAGGTCTACTAATTTATTAGACTCACTTTCATGCTCAGATGCAATGTAGCTCGTGTTTGGCGATTCACACGATTGCGATTGATTTGTTTGACTTGGCTCATTAATGAATTGGGAGCGATTTAGAGCATTATCACTTGGAGCAGGATCATGAGCTGAATGTTCTAACAATAGGGATTTTTCGCCTCTCGGAAAAAGCTGTCTGAGAGAGACCGTGGTTTCGCTGCCGTCCTGCCTTCTGATCAGAGCATACTGGGGACTTGTTCGGCTTCTTCCACAAGATCATCGTATTTGCTAGGGCGAACATTTCGTTTGAGAAAAACCAGTCCCGGAGATGTTAGCCAAGAAGGAAGTGCTTCGCCGTTAGCGGACCTGCGAGGGAAACTGAAAAATCGCTCATGAGGGGTTGAATTCGTTGCTGTACATAACAGAGATCGTATCGAGTGAAGAGAGTCCTCTAATACTTTCTCCCATTCTGATATTTTTAGATTTTTGGCTTTGAGCGACAGCGTTATAGCTTTCCATAGCGTTCCATTGAGTCTTTCAATTTGTCCATTGCCTTGTGGGTTGTAAGGCGTAGTCCTACTACTAGCAATCCCATTAGAGTTTAAAAACGAAGTCAATTCCCGAGAAATGAATGATGAGCCTCGATCAGAATGAATGAAGGAAGGAACTCCGAATAGTGTGAACAAATTAGTGATGCACTTGATTACCGTGGCTGAGGAAACGTAGGGACATGGGTAAGCGAATGGGAATCGGGAGTACTCGTCAATGATGGTGATAAGATAGACATTTCTTGTTGTCGATGGTAGTGGGCCCTTGAAATCAATAGTAAGACGCTCAAAAGAAGAGGTAGCTTTTATGAGAGTTCCTTTTATTTTGAAAAATCGTGGTTTGACCTCGGCGCAGACTGGACAATCAGGGCCCTATTGCACAATGTTTTATTAGCTAATAATATAGCTAATATTAGCTAATAAAACAGCTGTAATATTAGCTAATAAAACATTGTGCAATAGGGCCCAGAAGTGATTTTTCTTACATAATCGAGGGAATAGGGTTAGGTTTTTACTGCGAACCCAATAGAACATTCGGGTAATTCCTGGATGATCCTGGATGACACAGCGTCTGATGTAGGTCGAACAGTCGCTTCACAGTTGAAGTAGCGCTCACAGATCCGAGATAAATCATCTGCTTTCACGTTTTTTTTTTTTTTCCTGACCTGAGCGATAGATTATGTCGAAATTAGAGGGAGACAGTTACAGTCGCCAGCGAAGAATTTTGTAATTTTTATTTTACTCGAATGGCGTTGATCGAAAACAAAAGAAAGCGCCTGCTGATCAGTAAGAAGTTTGAAATGCTTCCCGAGAAGAAAAAACTCTCCACTTTCTCAACGACTCAACAATTGCCGCAGTTTCTTCAGAGAGTTCGAGAAAAAGGCGCTACCGCTCGATCTCCTTGACTTAAAGTAGCAGCTAACGCTACGTCTGATGCATCCGTCTCTGCTGGTGTCCTCTGCTACTGTCGTGATTACGGCGTCTGAGATGTCTTTTTTTTATTTTTATGAACGCTTTCGGCAGCACTTGGGCTTAACGGATACGAATTGCAAATTGTGAGTGAGCGAATTTTATCTGAAAAACGAGGGATCGACTTTGAATAGTGGGCAAAAAGTCCAAGAGCTCATTTGAGAGAGGCCTAATCTTGAAGAATTGGCATGTATATCAGCGAAAGAAGTCGCTCAGGGTCAGGACGAATATTGTCTTATGAGACACCAAGTGCCCAAGTCAATTGATGGTATTTAAATTAAATTTACTTTTACTTTCGTTGATTTGCAAACAGCGCTTTTGCAAAGCCGAGAGTAGACGATTGAGGTTGCCATCGTGATCGGATTGATTCTTTCCACAAACCGTTATAATCGTCGAGATAGGCGAAGACTCAGTCGAGATTCTCGTCGGCGATTATTTGATCGATTACGCGTTGGAAACAGGCAATTCCGTTGGTCACGCCAAAAGGATTTCTGGAAAAATGGAAAAGTTTGCCAACGGCTTCGAACGCTGTGAAATGCTTCTCCTCGTTTGCAATGGGTATTTGATGGTAAGCGTTTTTCAGATCGATAGCACTGAATACTTTGAAACAGGCGACTTTTCGTACGAGATCATCAATGTTGGGAAGGGGGTAAGCATCGAGCAGAGTGAATCGGTTAATGGTTTGGGAGTAATCGATGACGAGCCGTTTTTTATGGTTTTCATTTGCCACTACGAGTACTTGAGCTCTCCAAGGTGAGTTGCTTGGTTCAATCACTCCTTGTTTTAGTAAACGAGCTATTTCTTCCTTTATGAAGGCGTTGTCTGCTTCAGAAAATCTTCGAGATTTCGTTGCTATCGGCTTACAATGGGGGGATAGGTTACCGAATAAACGAGAGACTTCTACTTGCGCGCAACTTGATGAGCAGATCGAAAGTGGACTTTTCTCGCCTCTGAAAGAGAGACATTCGAATGTTTCTTGAGAAGATCGTGTCCGATGAGGACTTCAGCACAAAGCTCTTTTAAAACGGTTAACTTCTGGTTTGAGTATAGTTGCTCCGATAGCTCCAGATTCAATAGTACATAGCCCTCCACGGGCGTCGAAAAAGATGTAGATGCCATTGAGACCTGGCCGTTTTCGGGAAAAGCTTTGATGTTATGCGTATAAACGAACTTCTGGTTGATGAAACTGGTGGAACTACCAGTGTCGACCAGACAACGTACCGGTAAACCATCAACTGTTAACGAAACTACAGCGGAACGAAGCAGATTCAAGATGGAAGCTGACGCAGTTAACTTCGTATATTGAGCTTTGGTCTTTCTACATACTTTCGAGAAATGACCTTTAATTTGACAATGCCCACACTCTGCCTCTCTTGCAGGGCAAACAGAGCGAGGATGACGAGAATTTCCACAGAAGTAACACTTATTTTTGCTAGCAAAGGCAGCGCACAAGTCTGACGTCGAGGCTTCGGTAGTCTGGTTCTCAACGACAGCTGTAATTTTCGAGGGGATACAACTCGCATTCAAGAAAGAATTTTGACTGAAGCTGTCTGCTTGTTTTTGAGCCATTTCTAGTGCGAGAGCCTGACAAATCTATGGAATCATTTTCCAACAAAAGCTGACGAATTTTGGTTGAATAGAGACCGACTATGAATGCGTCTCTCAAATACTCTTCTCTCTGTTGAGCAGCAGATACTGCCTTGAAGTCACAGTCTTTGCTGAGCGCTTTCAAAATTTGAATATACTGTTCGATTGCCTCTTCCGCCGATTGTTTCCTCGTGGCGAGGAATGTCACTTTTCTTTTTCACGTAAATCGTGTTGAGCGTGTCGACTGCTTCCTGGTTGAAACTCCACTCACTTATGAATTCATAAACTTCGAATGATGGGAAATTTGTGAGTACACGAAGTTTGTCTTTCTTCTGAGACGTGTTCCTGCGACGCCTGCAGAAAACTTTCGAACGGTTTTTTTTTTTTCTTCTTCTTCAATGTATCCATTCCTTGGAAGCAGTGGATGAGTTGGAGCACACTTTCGAATTTCGAGGGTCTTACCAACTTATCCATATTGAAGACGCGAGAGGGTGTAGCCGAATAATTTTTCTAGTAAATAAAATTGATGTGAAAATAAAGCGAATAATTGTCCGGAACTGTAAGCTTTTATTTACTAGAAAACGCGAATGATAATGATTAAAGGGGTAATTATAAAACCAATAAAATAATGTGGCTTAGCCAGGTAATGTTAAGTCTTCTTTTCAATACACTCCGCTGCTCCCCCGCCGAGTTTAGTAGTAGGAAACGCCCGCATATTAAATTCTAGCCTTATTGTTGCGTTTATTCTGATTCGAAGTGGAGCTAAGGCTACGGTTACTATGCGTGCAATATCTGACGAATTCGCGGAAAGCCTAGTACACAATAAGACTCTTTGAGTCAATTCATTGTTGCGACTCAGAGTCCGGGCTGCGTAGATTCATGTTCCGACTCACATTTGATTCAACTTTGCAGCAAAGAATCGTGTCCACACATCGCACCCTCGCTACAATAGTGTCGTAACTCAAAAAATCGAGTTTTTGAGTTGTCGACACTGTTGGAATCACATAAACTAGCCTCATTTAATCATGTAAACAGTATCATCAATAGGGACTTGTGAGACCGCTAGATGGAATAAAAGACTGTGTTCATCATTAAGAGAGGTACCCCCATTTGACTTCTAAACCGCCATATTTTCAGTTGTTGCTTGAACCTCGTGGCAGTTGGATCTTGAAGAATCTCTTAAAAAGTCTTATTTCGAGTTACGACTGTATTCATGTTTGCTTTTAAAAGTTAAGGAAGTGTGTATTTCGAGTTGTGCCTTTTTTGTTGAGCAACCGTGGCCTATTAAAAATAAATATTTCGACTTGTGACACTTTTATTGATCAGGTGCCACCTCAAGTGCACAACCAACTAAAATTGAGGCATTATTGACAATGTTTCCCGCGAAAATGAATAGCCGTGATTCAATCCTTCTTAAGCTAGCTCTGCAAGATAGCTTGCCGTCTAGCCGGTATTTCAGCTGCTATTAACAACAAAAAATATGAGAAACCTCAACAACGTGACAACAACATAACAACCCGCATCACTATCGCTCAAAGTGATGTGGAGGAATCTCAGGAACTGTGTGCTTTCGATAAGACATTTTTATCTGCTGTTGAAGCCCTGGAGGATACGGATGAGGTGAGAGGAATAATAACAATAATAATAATAATAATAATAATATTGATAAAATTGGTACCTATGCTGAAATTTCATCTTTGTGCAATGTGCACACAGATCCTTCTCACAGAATTACCTGAGAAACAATTTATACCAACTGAAAGAGGTTCGGAAGGTGTAGAGCCATTTGCAGTAAGCCAAGTTATTCGCAACTTGGAGGAGGTGGACCTTGAAGAGTTCAAATCTTTGGAACCTGAGAGAGGCATTGACGTGAATTTGTTGTCTGCGATTGAATTTTTTGATGAACTAAATGAGGTAGGTGTGAAATTCGTGACAGACTATGACTACAAAATTGTTACGCAACATTCTATTTTTCAACTTTATATATTTTTCCGTTATTGTCAGAGGAAGAACTAAGGCAGCCTGCTGAAAGGACTTCGGGAGGACCTTTTGACGTAAGTCCAGTTGCACAAGATTTATTATTAGTACAGAATGCCGGAAATGACCACGGAAAAAAGTATTTTTACCAAGAGTCCATTGTCAACTTGGATAATCGTACAATCCTTCGAATAAAAAAGAAAGCCAGCCCACCATCGCTAAGTAACGTTGACAGTAGTAGTGAAGAGGACCCAACATTCAACGAGAACGAGGAATCCGAAAGTAGTGACTCTGAATCAAAAGTTGAGTACCGAAATTCACGCGGTCCCGAAGCCAGAGACAGGAAAGATAATAGTTCTGAAAATTGCATGGTAGTAGACAACGGTTCCGTCGAGAAAAAGGGGGGGGGGAAACGAAGAATCCACAAAATTGGAGCTCCAAAAAAATGAAGTTACTACGAAATTCGGGCCAACAATACACAACAAAACAAGAAAAAACAAGGAGAGCCAGAGAAGTACAACCACCTTGCGGGGGTAAAAAATGTCGATTAAGGTGTTCAGAAAAAGTAACTGACGAGAACCGTCAGCAAATCTTTTCACTTTTCTGGGGTTTGGCGGATTTGCAAAGAAAACGAGAGTTCGTCGCTTCTCGCACAGATCAAATCAAACCAAAATACAGATATTCTTGCTCGCAAAACTATAGGAAACTTAACCCAGCGTTCTACTTCGAAGTGGCGGCAAAACGCAATAGAGTGTGCAAAACGTTTTTCATGGCCACGCTCGATATCAATGAGAGAACCGTGAAAACCGCCCTCGAAAAGAAAATGGACACTGGCTTTGTAAGTGAGGATCGAAGAGGGAAGCATGTTGTCATCAACCAACTGTTGATCCTGAAATCAAAAACAGCGTCCGAAGATTCATTGAAGCGATACCGAGAATAGAGTCGCATTACTTGCGTGCACAAACTACCAGAGAATTCATCGAAGGGGGTAAATGTTTAGTGGACCTGTACCGAGATTATAAGAAAAGTCGTGAACAACGAAACCTATCGTTTGCCAACGTTGTAATGTTCAGTCGCATTTTCAATTCAGAATATAAAATTTCATTTTTCCAACCTAAAAAGGACCTCTGTGACTTGTGTGAATCATACAAGAACGCAGACGAGGAAGGAAAACAGAAACTGACTGAAAGTTACGTCGAGCACAAGAAGGAAACAGAACTTTCTCGAAAAGCAAAAGACGAGGATAAGAACAACAACGAATTTTATGTAGCTGTTTACGATTTACAAGCAGTGATGCCTCTTCCTCGGGGACTCGTTTCGTCGTTCTATTATAAGAGTAAAATGAATTGCTACAATTTCACAATAAGCGACCTTCAAGCGAAAAACGTTCATTGCTATTTTTGGAACGAAACAGAGGAGAAAAGAGGAGCAAACGAAATAGGTATACTTGTGTCTATCGATACCTAATGACGCTGAAAGAAGCCAACACCGACGCTGATCTCGACGCCATATTTTTTTCTGATAATTGCTGTGGTCAGCAAAAAAATAAATATCTACTTGCCGCTTATGCCTACGCAACGCGTGAACTGGGAATAAGAATTATCACCCACAAATACCTAATCAGAGTCCACTCCCAGAACGAGGGTGACAATGTACATAATGTCATAGAAAAACAAATTTCTCGACATCTGAAATCTGCGCCAACTTACGTGCCGGACCAGTACGTGACGTTGATCCAAATGGCAAAAAAATCAGGACCAGCGTTTCGTGTTCATCAACTGACCTACGAAGATTTCTTCGACCTCAAACTTCTATAGCTGAGACCTGGGGAAGCAACTTTAATGTGGACACGGAAAGCAATAAAGTAAACTGGCATGACATCAAGATGATTCGAGTAGAAAAAAATGAGCCAAATGCGTTTTTCTATAAAACTTCTTATGAAGAATCGTCATATAAAAAGGTTTTAATGTCGAAGAACAACAAAAAGCCTCGGTCAAAAAGGAATACTCAAGCATCACAAAGCGTCCAACATAATAACGTCGATCTAGTTCGAGCTTACTCGAGTTTTAAGGCTATTTTCCCCTATTTTATTGTAATAAGATATTGCTGGGAATCGCTTAGTTGGCGTCTTCCTATTAATATAAATTTCCCTGTAAAGATACTTAGTTAGTTAGTCGATTGTAGAAGCGCGGCGTGTTAAGTTGTTATTTTTGTGTAAATTAAAATAAAGTGTTTTTTAAAAACCTAATTCTCGACTTGTCGCATTTAACTGGCGCCCGGATTGCAGGAACTGACTAAGTGCAAATTAGTGATACGGTGTGATCATTTATCCCACCGTTTTCCGAAAAAAATCAAAAACGCGTGCTTTAACGAGTGTGACCAGTTGTCCCACCAATTTTCTCGCGTTTTATGAGGTACGACCATTTGTCTCACCATTTTCGGAAACCTAATTTGAAGTGAAGTGTGACCGATTGTCCCACTTTCATCAGTCAGTCAAGAACAACAAAATTGGACTCGTCGAGAACAAAAAAAAATAAAATAAAAATAAGACAATTTTTTCGATCGTCAATTTACACAAAACCAACGAACTATTGAACTTTTTTTCTAACGCCCGAGAAAAATCTGTGGTCAATTCCCCAGTTTCCCTCTCGCTAAGTTCATTCAACGCATCGCGGGTTAAAGACAGTGAGGTGGTCAATTCCCCCGTCACCGCCTTTCTTCTGGCATCATCTACATCTACGGTGCATCGACTCACTCATAGTTGTAAGTTTGTCTTTTTTTTCTCTCTCCATTGTTCTTAGAATTACTCCTAGAAATAAGACTCCTAGTTTGATCACTTTCACTCTTCTCCTTTAAAAACTAGTAAGCGTTAAAATAAAATTAATAATCCTTTTAATTTTCTTTATAAACAAAATAAAACTTAAGATTTAAGCGCTATGGCCGAAATAAATAGAGAAATCAAAAGAGAAGATTACGACCATCTACCGTCATACGATGGAAACCCTAGAGAACTTCTATTTTTTATATCTTCAGTTACTAATATAATGAATGTTGTTTGCGCTGACAATGTTGCCCAGCGAGCACAAAATCATATACTTCTTTTAAATAAAATTAAGGCGAAATTAACTGGCTCTGCACAATCGTTAATTCTAACGCGCGAAGTAAACACTGTAGCTCAGCTTCTTGAACTATTAAGATCAAATTTTGCGGACTCCAGAACATTTGAATCATTAAAAGCAGAAATATATCAAAGTAAGCTATTCCCAAAAGAATCCCCTACAGAGTATCTTAATAGATTAGAAAGCATAAGACATTTAATTTACGCGAAATTAGGAATCGACGGCGTAGCCGGAGAAGTTTTAAATTCTATCATTGAGACAACCGAAAAAGAAATAATCCACCATATGTATGCTACTCTCCCGTGGCAATTAACTAATCACATTATGACTTTCAATCCTGAATCTTTAATTGAATTTAGAACTATCTTAAATACTAAGTGTACTTTCATCATTGAACAATTGAATCGAAACTTTCAAAAGAACGATAATTTTAAGAATAAAAGGTATGACAATGGCTCAAGAATGAATATTGGTAGACAAATAAATGCACAATTTAATCAGCCCCAACAACAAAGACAATTTCAAAACCATCAAGCTTTTCAACATTCGCACAGACCATTTAATAATCACCAAGCTTTTCAATATCAACCCCCAAGACAATTTCAGAACCATGGAAGAGAACAAAATTATCAAAATCAATTCCCACAGCGTGGAAATTTCGCCCCCATCGGACAAAATACAGTTTCTATGAGAACAGTGAGTGATAGGCCAAATTTTAGAAACCAAGAATTTCATCATATTCATCCTCCTTATCAAGAGACAAATTATCCTCAAACTCAGGTAAACCCAGAATTCATTAACTTTTATAGTACGCCCCAAGAACAAAACATTTCGCAAAATTATATCCCTCGTGAACGACAAAATTTATACGCAAATGAAAATCCTCCCATTAACGCACTTAATGATTCCTTTTTTAAATTATGGCAGCAACAGTTGCGTAAGCCCAGCGAGAAATCAAAATTAGAATTGAATCTAGTTGGTAGATCATTGCCCTTCTGTCAAGACAATTACGGTTTGAAATGGCTAATAGACCCAGGAGCAGCTCAAAATTATGTTCATCCTAAATTAGTCTCTCCAAAATTCCCTCGTTATGCAGAACATTTTATCGTCAGTACTCCAGCTGGTGAAAAGGAAGGCCATGAGTACATCTTAACCGATTTAAATTCACATTTCGGAATTAAGAAAAAAGTAAAAATGTACATCTTTCCATTTTCAGAAAAATACGACGCTTTGTTAGGAAATGAAACAATGCGAGAGTTAAATTTAAAAATAAATTTCGAAAATCAAACAATGATAGCTGACGAAAAACATTTCAAATTAAATTTTACTTTCATTGGAGAAGAAAAGAAAATCCAGTTAGAAAAAGGTCTTAATATTGTGGAATTGCCAATTATAAATAAGGATAATTTAAAAGAAGGATTGATTAGGGGAATAGAACATAATAAATATACTGTTAAAGAAGGAATCTATAATCTTGATAAAGATAAGGTAAAATGTTTGATCGTCGCTCAAGAGCTTATGACCATTTGTCCCGAGCCCATGGAAATAGACGAAATCGAATATTTTAGTAGCAAAGAAAAGACAGACAAAGACAAACTAGAAGAAATAAAGAAAGAAATTCCTAATTTAATTCGAATGGAGCACATGAATCAAGAAGAAAAGAGAACTTTAACCGAACTTCTTTCTGATTTCCCAAAAATAATTAAACGGGAAAGCGATATTTTAACATCCGCCACTAATTTACTAAAACACAAGATACAGACTAAAGATGAAATTCCAGTTTATACAAGAAACTATAGATATCCTCAAATTTTTCGGGAAGACATAAAAATAGAAATTGACAAACTTTTAAAGAACAAAATTATTTGCGAATCCAATTCCCCTTACAATTCACCTGTTTGGGTAGTACCAAAAAAGGCAGATGCCTCCGGCAAAAGGAAAATTCGTATGGTGATCGATTACAGAAAATTAAATGAAAAAACAATAGATGATAGATTCCCATTGCCCGTAATTGAGGATCTTCTAGGAAAAATAGGTAGAGCTACATACTTCAGTGCCATTGATCTAGCCTCAGGCTTCCATCAAATTGAGATGGACCCGGATTCAATCCCTAAGACTGCCTTCAGCACTGAGGACGGCCATTTTGAGTTCCTCAGGATGCCCTTTGGTCTGAAAAATGCCCCACCTACGTTTCAGAGGGCAATGAACCTTATATTTTCACGTATTCCAAATGTATTAGTTTACATGGACGATATAATCGTTTATTCGGATAACTTAGAGGAACATAAAAAACACTTAAAGAAAGTTTTCGAAACGCTACAGGCACACAACCTCAAAATTCAACTAGACAAGACTTAGTTCTTTAAAAGGGAATTAGCATATTTAGGCCATGTAATTTCCGATAAAGGCATTCAGCCAAACCCTGAAAAATTGAAAGCTGTGGAACAATTACCCATCCCAACGAATCAAAAACAAATCAAACAATTTCTAGGATTAACCGGCTACTACCGGAAAATGATCAAAAATTACGCAAAGATTGCCAAACCCATTACTTCTATGTTAAAAGGTAATGCCATTATCGACCCTAGTAATAAAGAATATTTAGACGCAATTAAAACTTTAAAATCACTCCTCATGAACAACCCAATTTTACAGTTGCCAGACTTCGATAAAACATTCACTTTAACTACTGATGCATCAAATTTTGCAATAGGAGCAGTATTATCTCAAAATTTTGATGGTAAAGACTTACCAATCTCCTACGCCTCAAGAACTCTTAATACCCATGAAGAGAAATTAAGCACTATCGAAAAAGAACTATTAGCCATAGTTTGGGCATGTAAATACTATAGACCGTACATTTATGGAAGGAAATTCATTATAAAAACAGATCATAAGCCTCTTCAATTTCTTCACAATATGAAAGAGCCTAGTGCCAAGATGCTTAGGTGGAAGTGTCAACTCGCTGATTATGATTTCGATGTACAGTATGTTCAAGGCAAAACCAACTACGTAGCTGACGCTCTCTCTAGAAACCCGGTTCAAAATCTAAACGCTATTGAAAATGACATAATTAATCCGAATGAAATCTTAGATCAATTTTTAAATGACACTACAAACATTGAAGAACAACCTTTTTCAGTTGAGTCACTAATTCCTGATATTGGTAATAAATCCACAAATTCACCAGAAAAAAATGAGAACAACGATCTCGAAAGTCTAGTTACAGTTCATTCCCAGATAAGTTCAACAGGTAATATAGTCTTAGTGGATGACCCACTAAAATGCCTCAACGTCGAAAAGAATCAAAAAGTAGTACAGAGAGGAAACATTAGCCGCACAGGTGATGTGCGATCATTCAACTCGACCAAACGAAAACTCATTTGGAATGTTGTGTGGCCCTACAATACTGATTTAGAGAACTATTGTTTAGAATTCTTGGAGCCCGGTAAAACATACGGCGTATTTTGTAGCGATAACAATTGGCAAATGGAAAACGAAATTTTAGATAAAATATTCTTAATATTTCAAAATATCATTGAGAACAAATTCCCTACAGTAAAAGTAAAAAGATACAAAAAGCTAAATATAGACGTAGAAGAAAAGGATGACCAAAAAGATTTAATAACCCAGCAGCATTGCGGATCCACTTGCCATAGAGGGATCAACGATGTTTACCTTAATTTGAAAAAAAAGTATTACTGGCCTGGGATGTTAACAGATATCACCAAATTTATTAATAACTGTGATACATGTAAGCAAGTCAAGTATGATAGGAAACCTCCAAAACCCGAATTTAGAATAACCCCCACTCCAAATAAACCTTTCGAGAAATTGCAGATAGACATTCTTTTTTATAATAACGGCCTTTTATTAACTTTGATTGATTGCTTTTCAAAAAAATTATTTGCTTATGAACTTCACAGTAAAAATGCGGTAGAAATAGTGAATAAACTAAAAGAATATATTAGCATGTTCCCTACTCCTTTGGAAATTCAGGCGGATAATGGAGGAGAATTCGCCAACGAAACTTTAAAAGACTTCCTAAAATATCATAAGATTAATTTGCACCTAACGACCCCAAATTACCACAATTCTAACGGATTAATCAACAGGGCACACTCGACACTCATTGAAATCATGAACATAGTAAAAACAGAAGACACTAACATATCCCTCAATAATCTTATACGACTAGCACTCATAGCTTACAATAACACGCCAAATTCTCTCTTAAAACTCACTCCTAATGAAATTACCTTTGGAATAACGTTACCTTCCGAAAATAATACCGAAGCCATTCTTGAGCATAAAACCAATGAATATCATAAGGAACAAACTTTAATTCATAAGGCAGTAAAGGATATTATTGAAAAAGAAAAAGAAACTAGAACCGCCAATCTTAATAAAAATCGCGAAAAATTAGAAATACCCGAAGGCAATGTATTTATTAAAACTTACGTTAGGAATAAGGCTAAGAATAAATACAAAAAGGTTCATTATAATAAGGAAGAAAATAAAATAAAAATAGGAAAGAAAAATGTGAAAGTCCATCCAAAACAAATCAAAAGACCCAGGAAACATGAAAATCATTCTAAAACCACTTCATTGCAGGATCAAGATGTCATTAGCCTTGCTTCTTCTCCTCAGCCCGGCACTAGTTCTCAGCTATAGAATAACTGATTTGTCCAATGAACCTGGAATTATCCCTATTAAAATTCAGAGTTCCTTTTTAATAAAAAACTATTTTACTTATGTCCATTCCATTAATGTTACTGCTGTAAAGGATGAGTTAGATTTTATAGAGCAAGCATTAAACTCATCAATTACTTCAAATAATTCATTGACTAAACAATCCCACGAAGAGTCCGTCGCGGAACTAACAATGCATTCCTTAAGAAGCCTGTTACGCTCTCATTTACAATACGCAAAGAACAAAGTAGACTATATCCAAACAAATAGGAGTCATGTGAAAAGGTCTAAAAGAGGTCTAGTTAACGCTTTAGGATCGGCTATATCCTGGCTAACAGGTAATATGGACGCAAATGACAAGAAATTATATGATAATTTAATTCATAAGTTAGAGGCCAACGAATACCACTTAGAACATAATTTAGCTTCCCAAATAATAATGAATAAAAACATTATGGCCGAATTTAATAAGGATTTAGCGATTGTTAGGAGTAATAGTAATAAGGTAAAACAATTATGGAATAATAATATTAATAATATGGTGAATGGAAATCAACATTTGACACGTCTGTATATAGCACTAGCACTATTAACGAATAAGATAAATGATATCGATACATCCTTAGAATTTTGCAAAATGAACGTAATCCACCACAGTATTATCTCTCATATCGAACTTGAACGTATTTCTAGTAACAACCCTCGACACGAGCTAATTTCAAATTCCCCCGAAATTCTTTGGCAGGTAAGCAAAGTTCATTGTTCTGTTACGGCAAACAACGTACATTACTTTATTCAAATCCCCGAGAAACCTCCTTTAACCGAAACTTATTTTCTTCTTTCCCATCCGTATGACACGGAATCTAAAACTTTAACAACCTTAGTCTATCCGCCTATTGTAATCAAAAACGATAAAACCTATTCGGGAAATTGTAACCTTATTTTAGAATATTATTATTGCACAAACGCAACAGAAATCAACAACCCCTGTATTAATAATCTTCTCTCCGGTAATAACAAACAATGTAAAACTCATTTCATTCAAAAACCTAAACCTTTTATCAAGTATATCTCACTGATCGACAAATATCTTTTATACGACAAATCGCTGATAACTATTCGAAAGCCTAGTGGAAACATTTCCGTCAATCTTAGAAAAACGGTTCTACTACAGCTAGAAACCGACGAAAACTTAAATGAAGCCCCAGTTTTGTATAAATATTTTGAAAATTTCACTCTGCCCTTACGAGCCCTTATAGCTCCTACTGAAACAACTAAACTTAACTTTGATGATGTCCACCAAATCAACGTTCACATGTTACCCTTAAAAGAATTATAAAATTTTGACTCTTTCGACCATACACCAATTCTGTACATTTTTTCAATCATAACTCTTTGTATTGTATGTATTTATGCTCTTTTCTTGCATAGAGCGGTCCTTTTAAATTGTATAAAGAAAAAGAAACCCCCACAAGAAGCAAATGAACTCGAAATTAACATTCAAAAAATCCCAAAATTTGACTTGCGGACAAGCCAAAACTTAAGGAGGGAGGAGTTATAAGGCTATTTTCCTCTATTTTATTGTAATAAGATATTGCTGGGAATCGCTTAGTTGGCGTCTTCCTATTAATATAAATTTCCCTGTAAAGATACTTAGTTAGTTAGTCGATTGTAGAAGCGCGGCGTGTTAAGTTGTTATTTTTGTGTAAATTAAAATAAAGTGTTTTTTAAAAACGTAATTCTCGACTTGTCGCATTTAACTCTCGGAGAAACTTCCGCTGTCCGACTATAAGAAAAAAGACATAAGAGATTTGATTGATAAGAATATAGTTTAAACTTTTTTTTATAAACCTTTTACAAGAATGTGCTTTCTTAACGAGTTTTCTGTTTATTATGTTTAATACTAATTTGACTGATCATCATACCGCTCATTTTTAATTTCTTGGATTTATGAGACAGTTGTGATACTAGAATTTAATAACGTACGCTAGTCTTGCAGCTTCCCTGGTTTAGTTCCTTGTTTTTATTAATGACGAGACTGCAAACTTTGTGATACCTACCTAATTAAAATTTGAAAACGAAGGCTGTATTAGAGCTGTGAAGTGTCTTTTGAAACTATTTTGTACCATTTTGTGTATTTTGTACTATTTTGCTGTGTGTTTTGATTACACTTCTTTATTTAAAAAACGCTGCGAATTATCGAACAATGCCTTATTATTTCGACTGTGGGTTTTATTATTCATCGATGTAGTCAAATCCGGCTTGAAATTACATGAAAATCGACGCGCCACACCCCTATGATCCCAAATCCTTTGAAAATCCCCATTTTGGACCCGCTTTTGGCCCATAAAACCCCACGGAGTTATTTGATCAAACTGATCAGATGTTAGGACCAACTAGACCCCAAATGGAGTCTATGTGCGAAAGAACGTGTTTTTTCGAGCAATCCTAGGGCAAGATATGGCCCGGACGGCGGACGGACATTTTTTTTTTTTATTGCAGATTTGGATTCTACGCACTTTGAAACGTAAAACTACTAATTTTGAGGGGGGGTCAAAAACATTTTTTTGTGATACGATTACAAAGACTTATTATTGAGAAATAATAAGTCAAAAAAACTGCATTCTTACCTCTCCAATTAACCTCTTAGTCCAGTCAACGAATGCCTAAAATGGGGGTCTAGACGGAAAGTCAAAACGTACAAAAACTGACTGCGGTACGTTGTTTGGTGTGCCTAGAGCTATGACATATTAAAAGTCCTTGCCCCTAGTGATGGCGCAAGGGGTGGAGAGGGAGGGGCAAAGGTCTCTTATTTTGGTTTTATGACTTTATCTCGGAAGGGGTTGGTTTTTTACAGCATGTATGCGTATACAAAAGTATAGCTCACACAATTTCATACATATTTGATTCCTAGGGGTTTTTACCGTCTGCAACCGTTAGTAAGATATATGAACTCGGAACAAGTGATCTTCGAAAACAAACTTTTTTGCAACACATTTTATGGCAAAATTTTGCGGTCATCGTCTCTGATCTTAATTCCATCGAAAATAAAGTTCTGTAGAATTGAATTTCATTTGGAACTTGACGTGTGCCACCAAAAGGGGAGACATAACTCTCCAGGAGAAAAATGTGGAAAAATAATACCAGTGAAGGTCTGAGATGGGGTCTAGTATGGACTCAAAAACAAGTGGCTCGGCGTACAGCTTTAGCTGATGCCTAATTGGCTACTAAAAAATACCGTTTTTGAGTGTACGTATAGTGGATAGGTAGTCTAATTCATTCATTATTTTTTGGCAGAGACTCCTCTTTTTTTTATTAAAACTGAAGTATCTCTCCTTCCAGCTGTTATTATGGTAATTTTGACGATAAATCCTGAAAGAGGACCCTTTTTTTCATTGTGAAACGGTCGCATCCAACGGCACAAATCATCATAAGCCTTCTCAACGGCGGTTTAAAGTGGCGTTAAATAGCGTTCTTTATATTTTCGCTAAACTATCCATCGAAAATTTGGCAGAGTAAGTTCGTAACGGAAGGCGCCCATTTTTGCTAAGCGTCAGATAGATGCGTTTAGAATCCCTCCTACTATTTTTTTAATAGGCATCCCGGATTTCGATGAAATCGTTTTGACATTGAAAAATTTAGGCACGCCTGTTCAATTTTCTGACCTCTA
Organism: Corythucha ciliata; assembly: GCA_038030265.1. Lineage (NCBI taxonomy): Eukaryota > Metazoa > Arthropoda > Insecta > Hemiptera > Tingidae > Corythucha > Corythucha ciliata. The sequence continues at coordinate 44,467,266 of CM075943.1, read as the reverse complement.
CTTTTCATTTTTTGTATTTCTTTCTTATTTTTTATATTATTCCGACCTTAAGGGGGGTTCTGAATCACCCCCCCCCCCATGGATCCGCCACTACCCGCGATTGAAAAAAAAATTAATTAAATAAATTTGAAACACTCGTACGATCGTAGGAAAAATAGCGTACGATACTGAGGCGTAAAATCGCATTACAAACTCGGTCGATTTATGGCACTCGACTGCGTCTAGTGTGCCACAAACGTCGCCCCTTGTTCGTAAAGAGCTTCTTTACGCCACCGTATCGTAATACACTATTACTTTCTTTGGATTTATCTTCTATTTATTCTTACTCCCTTGAATGTTCAGTGGAAAGGAAAAACTGACCCTGAGGATGACTGCAATTTCGGGTGAAAACCGGTTTGGCTAATTTGTTCAATAAAACATAGTGAACGAGACAAAAATCTCTCAATTACGGCCCAATCATACGTAACGTTCACAACGTCGCTCCCGCACACCTCCACCGCAGTCGCATAGCACGGAGCTTGTGAACGGGTAACGGGGTCCAACTTTCAATGTGGCCCTGGCCCGAACTCATGGGAATCACAAATTTCAATCATCCCTTCCCTTCCTTCCCGCAATAGACCCCCACTTCTTTGAAACTTCAATTCATCAATCCCTCCATTGTTGCGTTCATTTTTGTCCACACGCGTAAAAACGGTGCCCGATGTTGTCGAAGCCGCGCGAGTCATTTATACTGGCAAGCGTTTTAGGAACCGTTATAATATCGTGCGAGCTCTCGCAAAGGATGGCTTTCTTCTTTGATCCCCCCCCCCGCCACCGCACATCACACCGACCGAACAAATTAAAAACTAAGTGTGTTTAGTGTAGTTGTGCCGGGGACGTGAGTGGTGGGACGGGGAGATTCTAACACGCTCCGTAAAGACTTTTTTTTTTTTTTTAATCGATAAACTAATTTGAACCAGGATCTTCAAAATTTTATTTAAAAAGTGATGAAATACTCACATATGCAGCACACTCCGAAACCAAGCGCACATTTTCCGTCGGCTTCACCATTTTGCTGGCGACACTCGTACGGATTTAGGCAGACACCTTAATTTAAAATAAATTTAATAATTTTTTTCATTTTTTTTTTTTTTTGTAATAGGAAGGAAATACTTACCAGTCCGACGGCCGTCTTTAGCAGGACAGTCGTCACTCACGGGAATCGGGAAAAAATTTAAAACTGAACAAAGTAGCAAGGAGATTATTCGTAATACAACCAATTGTTGTCTATACGTAGAATACAAGAAATGTACCTCGAGCAGTTCTTGAAATTAGAGCCGACGGTGACGGCCACGCGAGTGCCAGCGATGACACGAGGCCCAGAAGGAGTAACGAGACAAACTCCGAATTGGAAGACGACATGAAGACGCAAGCTTATGAGGGGGTGACAATTATTTGGTCCACCTACCCCCACCCACTGAACCAACGCGAGCACCGAGAATGAATTAAAAAAAAAAAAAGGAGAAAATTCAACAATAAAACGCCGAAACAACCACTCCACTAAAGCGCGCAGCGTCCCGGAAACTCCTCTTGAGCTCGTTCTTTTTACCTCTCCTCCTTTTTAGCAAAAGGAGACACGCCGAAGCACTTTCGTCCCCGGTGCGTTGCCCTAGATTCCAACGAAGAGGACCGATGACGCGTTCTCAGATTGTAAATATAGCGGAAACTTCTTCGACCCCCCCCCCCTCAATCATTAACATTAATTTATTGTAGATCAACGCTAATAGTTCTGAAATGTTTCCTTTGCGTTAACTTAAACTTACCACGCACTTACAAAGCTACAGTGGACCGCAAATGCATACAATTTCTCACGGTCGTACATGAAAAAAAAAAAAAAAAAAAAATCAAGTGAATTGGGCTTTGCTTCCGTTTAAAAGTCGGTTAGCAGGGCAATCTGTCCCTCACTCCCGCTCATCACAATAGTCAACATTCAACGACTGTTATTCAAATGATTGTTCTGCGGAACCCTGCTATTCTAAGGAACTTGTTTCTCACTTTCTTTCCAACTCCCCCCCCCCCTATTCGTCTATCGGACGAAGAAGCAGCTACCGCGTCGGAGGCGAGAAGTGCTGGACGGGGCGCCATCATAGAAGAGAAACACCGACGCTTGAATGGAGTAAAAAAAAAATACAATTTTAATGTGAAACAGAAAAGCAAATCTGGGGGCCTATTCTCTAACAACAAGCAATATTTTTCCGCCAGCCATTTATGTCTATTTCGTTCTAGGAATTTAGGCTAGGAATTTTACCTGGGGGGAGGGGGTGTATTTCTCCACCCTGGTATCGAGGAGAAAAGCTTTATATTACCGCCCCTAAGAATGTGGGGGGCAATATATTTCATTCAGTTCGTTCATCGTTCACATACTGTTACATTCATGCACCAGGCGACGTTTCGAAGGCTCCTTCCCGTGACAAAACCAATCAATGCCTTAGAGGGGGCACAGCCATGAATTTCAAGTTTCGTGGGGTACAACGTTACATACATAATAGAAAATTAATTTGAATATCATAGACAACGATATTGAAAGTTTCGGTGAATAATAAGTCGCGAAATTGTGAGTTTCGAGTTTCAAGCTTAGCCCTAAAAAGCCACAAAATTGAATATTTTGGAGGATAATTAGACGCGAAATTGCATTTACTCGGGAGCATTAGCCGCAAATTTCCAGTTTTGAATATGCACCGGCAGTGAAATTGCGAGTTCGGGTCGATAAACAGCCTCAAAATTGTAAGTTACTGAAGAAATTTGCTACAAAATTATAGTTGGAAGGGGGAGGTGACAACAAATTGCCACTAAATTAAAGTTTTAGGGTAGCATTGCAAGTGCAAAATTGTGCGTTTAGCTCTTTCTTACCCCAAATTTCACGAATCTGGATCTTTTCAGGAACCATTAATTTCGCGTGGTTACCTCCATAAAGTACTTAACTTTTCGAGGTTTGCTCCCTCCGTCCCAGCAGACACGTTCAGTAGCGTTCCGATGTAGTGGCGAGTATTGGGTGGACCGCCCGCCGCGCCGCCCCCGAATGGCTTGAAGATGGAAAAATTAGGATTTTTAGGTATTATGATCATGGATGAAGGTACGTGGAACCAGTTCTTGGTATTTGGATTTGGCTCCTTTCGACGATATTCGACAAATTTGACTCTCGAGACTCAGGCCCCTATTTATGAACGTTATACTTGAAGCTTCCTCGAGTCAAGGAACCGTTGAAAACAGTTTTGATCACAATAAAATCATCTGTTCTAAAGAATATCAAGGGTTCCTTAACGTCAAGGAACGTTTATAAATACGGGCATAAGGCCGTATGCCAAGTTGTTCCTCGAATATTCCTCAACCTCAAAGCTCCCTTACAAACTGAAAAAACTATAAAATAACATGTGATTCTACAGTTTGTGAGGAAGGTTGGAGTCGAGGAAATTTCGAGGAGCGACTCAGCATACGGGCCTAATTGTTAGTTAAGGCCAAGGTATAACAACCATTTAACAAGATTTACGCGTGAAAAGCCCGATGTATATGTGTGTATAATGTATTGTGTTCACACTATGCACAATAGGTAGAAATTAAGAGTAATTAAATGCACACTTAACCCATAATCACCGAAATACAATGTTTTTCTTTCGTTTTTGAACGTTAGTCAGGAAAACCACACTATAAATTCTTATTAACAATCGCTATAATTAATTAAAGGCCGATATTCACCAACTTCTATAACTAAATTAAATGAAAGGGACAGACCATTGTTAAGCGTGGTATTCGTAGTTATCGAACTTCTATATCCACGAATACGACTATTGATCATGAATTTCATGATTCGTGTAATAATTGATTATGAATTTTGTAAACAATGGGCTCCTTGTAAAACTATAACACGATTAATTGCCATTAATCGTTCCCTGTCATTTTACATGAGTTGAAACCTATGAAGTGCTGACCAATTTTTTGTGTTTTACAACGGGGTCATTTTTATCAGAATTCATATGGGTCACTATTGGCAACTAATCACGATAAATTTAACCGTGATCAATTTTATCTGTAGAAATGGGTCTAAGAATATCACTCGGCTCATGCTGTATTTGGTTTGAGGTAGTATTGTTAGGTATATCAAATTCAGGCGTGAGAAAACATTCACGTTGTGACTTCTACACTCATGAACAGCACGAGCCCAGTCATTTATTCCCATTCTAACTATAATAAGCACAACTATCAAGCATAACTATCGATAAGCAACAAAGATAAACATTCCAAAAAATACACGCCTTAATTTGTGGCATTATTGTGAAAATTCAAATTATCTAAAGCGGGGGTTGAAAGGTGGTGGGAAGGCAGCTATAAATTTTCGTTGCAAGCAAACTATGCTTGTGAATTTGTGTAACACAATATTCCGCATAGGGATAGTTCATTTCCACCTGTCCTCTCACAATTAAATATGTTTATGAACAGCACTGGTGAAAATAAATTGCCCCGTTGCTTTTGGTGCTGTTGGTTCTAAGACATGAAAATGGTAAATGCTCATGTAATATACACAATGAGTAAAAATTCAAATTATCTAAAGTTAAAAAAGAGTAAAATTGCAACGAAGAATGTGAACGACGATGGTGCGAGCTGCTTACATTTAACTCCAATTTCAGAATGAACACGCTTTGCCTCGCTTCAAAATAGCCTTCTTTTTTCAAAGTTCATCGCATTTTGAAAGAGGTTAAAGGTAAAGCGTAGGAATTCTAAAACGGGCATTTAAATGGACATGTTGTGCTGGTGGCTGAATCCGGCGCTGTGAGCGCACCGCGTCTATGACAAATTCTACAATCTAAAAGTACAAGTACAAAGCGTTTTTTTTTGTTTTGTTTTTTTTTTTTTTAAATGAATTCAAGAGAAAAGCTTTATTTGCCACTGTCTTCTTAAACCTTTTTTGCCAGGTATTAAATAAAGAGCGAGGATGAGTGGGGTATACGTTGTGTAAGAGTTAGGATCGTTTTTCCTTTATAATATCCGGCCCTCGAATTCACAGTTGGAGCCTATGTGGTGAGGTGAGGAGGGGAGTAGTCCCATAATTGTCCGTTGAAAAGGGTCTTCTAAACTCAATTAATTCACTAATTGCTGAACATATGAAGGAAATGTGACGTATGCCATGCACTGACCCGATAGGTGCAATATGAGTTCCGGGAGGGGATTCCTCCTGGGTGGATCCCCTCTTTGCGTGGACTCCCGGGATAGCTCAGTTGGCTAGAGAACCTTTCGCGAAACTAGGAGGTCATGGGTTCGAATCCCACCTGGGAAGAAATTTTTTCTCGGAACTCAAAACAAGTAAAGAATAGTAAGTAGTTAATTTAAAGATTAATTTCTTTATTTTCAGCCTCCCAACACCATCGAATTCACAGTTGTGACCAGGGTGGTGCGGTGAAGAGGGAAGTAATCCCATAATTGTCCGTAGAAAAGGGTCTTCTAAACTCGATTAGGATCATTTTTATTCGTTAACACCTTAACGATGAACCTTAACCCTGGGAAACGCGCAATCAAAAAGTTACGTCAGCGCGCGCGATGACCTGTGAGGTCTAATAATCAAAAAACTTATTCATTTGCCAAAAGACCAAGACATAACTAACGAGAAGATGTGAAATATCAATTAACTTCTCAAAGCAAAGAGTTTTGTTGGAAAAAATATCGTACAAACAAAAATTATCCGTCAATTTAAAATTGTAGATTATGCAAAAACTGGTACCGAGATGAACATTGAGCCTGTAATTTAAGGCATCGGGGGTCAAAAAATTGAACATCGCTGAATGTATGCGATACTGTCCAGAGATGGGTTTCATTAATGGTAAAAAAAAAAGTTATAGCAAATATGATACAAAAGACCCCCGTTTGGGGTGCTCGGAAAACCTCGAAATGTTCAGGCCTCTTTCTGTTTTTAGATTATATTTTCCAAATTATGGTGGCTTGCACGTTTGAAGTGGTCACATTCAACGTGCACAACAACGTGACAGAATTACCTGGAGAAGGCGCACCCGACCCAGCAGGTCTTTTTGGCTTTGATAATTAGAGGTAAAGTTGTATAAATACCAAGTTGGTTCGCTTGTGATAATGCGCGGTTCTCAAGGTCGAAGGGAAAATCGCTCCCGTCAGAGAGGTCTGGCTCCGCTAGCATGTCTATTTTGCAATAGCAGTAAATGAGTTCGTTTGTTATTTTATGTTTTTCTTAGAATTTAAAAAAAGCGCTAACTCGCGGTTGAAATTGAGAAAAATTCTAATTTGCGCTAAAAACTGAATATACGCCAATTTGCGGATTCTGAAGGCAACTTTTCAGGCTGAAATTGAAAAAAAACGCCAATTTGTGGCAATTGGTGAAGAAACCGCTAATTCGCGAGTAAACTGAGAAAAATCGCTCATGCATTGCCAACCAAACCAAAAAAATCCTAATTTGTGAAAAGTCCCTCTATTTTGCGGCTAATATTGAGGAAAACACTTAAGAAAAACGTTAATTTCCAGCTGAAACTGAGAAAAGTGCTAATCCCCTGGTTAAAACCTTAAAAAATCGGTAATATGCTGCTAAAATTGAGGAAAACGCCAAAACTCGTGGATAATTGAGAAACATCGCTCACGCGATAAAAACGATACTTTGCTGCTAAAGTTGAGAAAATGCTCAAATTAATGGCTATGGTAGGGGGTGGGGCAAAACCGCTAATCTGCGGCTGAAATCGAGAAGAACGATACACTCGGCCAAAATTGAGAAAAGCGCTAATTTGCGGGTAGAGTCCAAAAATCGCCCTTAACTGAGAGATTGAGGCCATGATGAGGCCAGCAAGATGTTCAGATTCAAGAGTGTGCTGGCTGGGTGGAATGATGACTAAAATGTGAAATTACCCGCCTCTTTTCAACCTTACGAGATTTCAATCTGATACCCCCCTCCCCCAGGACAAATTCCTACTTACGCCACTGGTTTGGGGTTTCGATCTTTGAAACTTGTGTATACCGTTTTTCTCAAATTTCAAATTGGCAACCCTAAGCTCGAGGATATCGCTCGTGTCATAATTGCTTTGAAACTCTTATTTTTCAGAGAATTTCATGCAAAAACTCCTCCAAAAGCTCCAAGTAAGGCGCGAAATAGTACCCGCTGAGTTTTCGAAGTAATATTGGCTCTGAAGATGGAAATGTAATAGGTAATTGTTAATTACAAATTACTTCTAAAAAGTGCTTTTAATTACAACTTACCAATTACAATGGCGTGTTGTTATCAATTACAAATTATCAATTACTAATTGCAATTGAATTACGTAATTCAATTACATGTATTTCAATTACTGCCCAGCTCTGTCTATTGCCCACATTAATAATAATAATAATTAGTGAGCGCCGGGTTTCGAACCCGGCAGGCGCCAAAGCCTCCTTTGGGCTCATACGCCGTACCCTGATCCAACTGTGCACTTCACACCCGTACTACGCGGTGCGGTTTCGGTCGGTGCGCGGTTTGTTGAACGCACAGCGCCGGGAACGCCCACGCGAAGCTGAGTGTACCGTGTCACAGTTCGCCGCTGCCTTGTATGCTCACATTAAGCATCCTTGACTGATTTCACATTAAACTATGAAATCAGTCAAGGATGCTTTTTTAGGGAATTTTTAAAAACTTTGAGTGGGGGTTCGATTACGTAAAAACTTACTTATTGAAATGGATGATGCGGGGAATTGGGGGTTAGACGAGTTTAATGGGGGGACATTTTTCATGTTATTTGTAAACAAACAATTTTAGAGTTCCCTTAAATGCTTCACAAGTAAGTATCTACGTCATTTCCCCTCGCACCATCCATTCTCTTCTGAAGAACTTTTTTTAAAAATCTTAAAACTCACCAATCGGGTTGCAACTTCCGTTGTTATCTCTACTGACCAGGTACTGGTAATGGCTCGAATCAACCTAAACTTTTGCATACAGTTTTACGCTTGGGTCAATACGACTTGCCCTAAAATTTAATCCCGATCGGTTGAGGGAAACTCGGGGAATCCTACTGACCAAGTACTTACAATCGTCGTTTTGGCCAAAGAATAAATCGTATGCCAAATTTCGCTTGATCCGAGCATTTCTAGTGCGGGCGGTCAGTAGAGAAAACCCTGGTCAGTAAATTAGACACTCCCGGATTTTCCCGAGTTTGCCGCAACCGATTGAGATCAAATTTCAGTGCAAGTCTTTTTGACCCACGCGTTAGTTGTTTGCGAAATTTCAGCTCGTACCGAGCATTGTAAGTACCCGGTCAGTAGGGATAACTCTGGGTCAGTAAATTAGGCACTCTCATCTCGGTCTAACAGTGATGTCACAGGCAGTGCTTAGAAAGTCGTATTTCAGAAAGTGAGCTCGCAGTAATTTTACATTCACACAATCATGTAAAATTGCCTTGACATTTAAAACAAGTTTAAAAAATCACAGGGATTTTAGTGCGTGTCACTGTCACGTGCCGGTCTAGTATAAATTGGTCCCTAGAAATTGTGAGAATAATATTTTTATTTTTTCCGAACAAAATTGTCACGTCTCTATTTTCACTGTTCGTCACTATTTAGCGTGAATCAAGCTTAAACTGGCATTACCGACAATTCCAACGTTTCCTAGCAACAGGCGCTGATCCAGGCTCGGCTTAAGGAGGGGGCCATGACTCCAATCGTCCCCAAAATGATGAAAAATTTAAAAATGGACAGAACCGCGTATTCTGAGGTTTAACGACACAGGGAATTAACAATGTCCCACTCAAAAATGACATTTTCCTTATAAAATTGACTATTCCCTTATGAAACTGACGATTTACTCATTAAATTGACACCTTTAAAACTGAAAATTTTCTCATAAAATCAACCATTATTTGTTCATAAGCTTAAGAATTCCCGTAAAATTGCAAGTTTTCTTATAAAACGGACAAATCCTTCTGAAATTGACAATTTCTTCGTGAAACTGACAAGTTTTTTCATGAAATGGACAATTTCACTACTCATAAAATTTCGCGACAATTTACCTACCTACTAAAAATATCGGAGGTGGGGATAGATTAATAAAACTGGAGAAAAAATGCAATTCTTATAATTATCCCGAAGGACCCGCTGGGATGTTTTTCAGTTGTTTTTTCGGAATGAAATGCAATTTTTTCCTCTTTAAAAAACGAAAGAAAGGCCACTCGAAGCAAAAACGCCAAAAAATCGAGACCAGCAAGACCAAAACCAAGGAGCCTGCAAGAAGAATACCCATGACCAAGACCTTCCTTCACTAAACCTTCGAGTCTTTGTCTAACTAGAAATGGAGGCAAAGTTGTTGGCATCTGCCCTGTTAGTTTCAATCACGCTCTCCCTTATCCAGAAACGTGGCACCCGAGCTATCTAGCAAAGTTATTGCTATTGGAAGTTTGCTTTGTGTTTAAACTGGAAAAACACAGTTTGAGGAAGCTGTACTCACCTAGTATCGGTGTCTGGGGTGCTGCGCCCCCCTACATAGTTACGCTAGTGGGGCAGCAGCCTACTCTTGTCCCTTCTTAGCTATAGATACGCCCTTGCACCACTACGCCTTCTTCAATGAACGTGCGCTTTCGGTTTGGCTAGCAGTGTTGCCAGATTGGGCTATGCAATAATTCACAATTTGAGCTACCTCTGGAAGCATTTCGCGGCTAAAATCTAGAAAAAGCTCTGAAATGCTATTTGGTATACTTTTATCCTGTGAATTATGCGACTTCTGGTCGAGCAGCCCAGTTATCTTATTATGTAATCCTATTCCGATCAAATGCTCTTAGTTCATGAGAGAGGGAACATACTTAAGAGAGAAGAGTGGTCCGTCGGCCCCGTACTTTGACCGGCCAGGGTTAATCGTAGGTCTGGGAGCTGAAGGTCTGACATCGAAAAGGAGGCTGAACCATACCTTCAGATGAATTTTGAATCCATATATTATTTGGTAGTATACAGGGTAATCATAAATCACCTCGACAGAGAAAGTATGGTGATAGTACACCTCATTTGTGATCGAAATCACTATTTGAGGTTTTTTGGAATTCCTCTTAGTTTTCGAGATATCGTCAATTTAGTGTTTTTTCCGTGACCCTCCGTTTTTTTTACGATAAGTGACTAGTACGACCTCATCAACAGGTGCTAGACTAAAAGTAAGTAGCTCATTGAAAAGAGCATACAATTTCCTTCAATATTGGTCCTCAACTCAATAAAATCATATCAAGGCCCTAGCCGTTAGGGCATTAGATATCGGAAAGAAACACGTTTTTCGCATTTCTGCCAAATTTTCGTCACCGATTTACATCATTTCGTCAGAGGAAAATATTTTTTTGCATTCATAAGGAAAACTTCCTCATAATGTCAGCTTTTCAATGACATGCCATTGTTACCAGTTTTCACCACCTATCGAAGAGTTATGAGCACTAAACGATACCAAAGCTGAAAAATAACCCGCAAAGAGGACCTATTGAATGAGGTGAATCCACATAATAATTACGTGTTTCCAACGGGTTAGACAAACTTAATGCAGGCAGTTATGGTGCTGGTTGATGGTGCTGGTAGATGGTGCTAGTAGATGGTGCTGGTAGATGGTGCTGGTAGATGGTG